>JAOQMR010000002.1:17528389-17545461 GCA_027563865.1 Erythroxylum pelleterianum
TTCCGACATCTGAGTCAAAAGTTATGACCGAAACATCGTCGATAGGTCATTCTGGCGCCCCACAATATGACGTGAATTTCATTGTGAATTTCGTTAATTTGTATCTCCTAAATCCCAGCTCCAAAAAATCTGCAATTTGTTCCAAACATCTGTCAATGTGTCTAGATTTTACATATCAAATTTCAGAATTTTTGGCTTAACCAATCTTGAGATAAAAATCCAACAATGACTAGAGGTCAAATCTGCCGGAAACTCAAAAACAGTGCAATTCAAGTCTATTTGTATCGTTTATGCATTTTATGTCATTAGACCTCAAATAATGCTAAAACATGATAAACTAGTCATAGATGAACATAAAATGAATGTAAAAAACTATGAATTAAGTCTTAAATATATATGAAAATATGCGCGTATCACTTAGAGATAAAGAAAGCCAAACCGTGGAAATTATTTGATAAAGTTGGCCTTTTCTTTTTCTTATACATTTGGTTATATTGTCAATGACCGACATATCGTGACCTTGTCCATTAAGCCATGAAATTCTCTGGCCCTTATTCTCGTCCTAATTTGTCCCATTTTGACCAAAACTATCTATTTATGTGAAAATAAAGGGTCAGAGGATCACATCCCATCCATTAAGGTCACGTAGAATACAGAGATGTGAGCTTGATTATGATGTAGGGCAGGTACTAGGTAGAGAAATGATACCCATAAACAGAATAATATTTATTTTGCTTTTGCCTTAGCTTTTAGTGATTAGGTTTAACTACTCGACACTTGATATTAGAAAAAAAGTATATTTTCTTCTAAAAGTGTATTTTTTATCAATTAAATTAAATATGTTATTTAAAATTTAAATCTGTAAGTATTTTTATAAATATATAAATAAATAATGTTAAATTATAAAATAGTAAGAGATTAGATTAGATTGGTGTCATTCTAAAATTATAAAAATTTGAAACTAAATGGAATTTTAAATATGAGATTTGAATTAAATCAATTCAATGAAAGCTAAAATTTATTTTCGGTCAATCAATTTATTATATTTATTTATATTTAAAAATACTAACAATGTTACACCTTCAAAGTATATTTTGACTGAGCCTTTAATTAAGTTTTAATAGTGAAATAGAGTGATCTAAAATAATATTAAATTGAGATAAGAATTTATTTAAGCTTTAAAATAATTTTCTAAACTTATATCTAATTTAAAATTTAAGTTATTTAAATTCAATTCTTAAGAAGTTATTTAAGTTCAAATTATTATCATTATTTTAAAAACTAGACCGAAAGTTAAATCGGTAAGAGAAAAGATTTAAAGTTAAAAAAAATTCAACCGGTATTAGACCATCATAAAACTGATTCAAAAATTGTATAAAATTAAAGAATTTGAAATATGATTAAAAAATATTGTACTTATCAATAGAAAATTTTGACGTTGTTAAATAAAAACATTAATTAATTTATATTAGTTTATAAAAATTCATCAATTAATAAAAATCAAATGATTAATTAATCAATTTTTAATAACAAAAATTATTAAAATAAATTAAAAATTAGAATTTAAAAATCAGATAAAATGAATATTTTAAAATTTTAAAATTAAATCAATAGAATTGATACCTTTAATTATTCTTTGTATCCACGCTCTTGATAATAAAATGCCTAAAATATCTATATATATATTCGTCTAAGAGAAGGCTTGGTTCAAATTGGTTAATGAAAAAATGAATGAGAATGAATATAATTATTATAATTATGATGATATGATAGGACAAAATAATGATTACCTTATTGACAATTGATGGTTTGCTAAAAATATTGAAAATAAAAGTTTGTTAAATTTTTATTTTACATCAAATTTTAATTAATTATATTTAATTACTAAAAAGAAAATATTTATTTAATTAAATATTAATTAATTATGTTATAATCAATCAATTATATTGTGATATTATTTTAATTAACTATAATTAATTAATTATATTTAATTATAAAAAGATTTAAAAATAAAGAAAATAACACTAAAATATGATAGACATTTCTAATTGAATGATATAAAGCAATAACTAAAAATTAAAAATTTAAATATTATCCCTATAATAATTAATTATAGTTAATTATAAAAAGATTTAAAAATAAAGAAAATAACACTAAAATATGATTGACATTTCTAATCGAATGATATAAAGCAATAACTAAAAATTAAAAATTATAATATTATCCCTATAATAATAATATATAACCAACCATCACTTCTTTTTTTCCATAGCTATTGAATCATTCCTTCCTCTATAAAACACCCGCTAAAAGATTGTATCGAGACAAACATGTCATGTCTCGTTATTGGTGAGAGATGAAGCAGGATATGGGGAGAAGATGTCTATTTGTTGAAGTTTCAAAGAATAAATGATAACAGCGATGACGACGGCTGGGTTTTGGTTATGATGTGATAGAGAGAAGAGAAGAAGAAAGCACCTTTCCAGCTCAACTTTCATGTGCTCACTCACTGTCACTTTTTCATGTTAATGCACATCTGTCTCATGCAAGTCATGTATGTGATACTGTGTAGTGTAGTGCTAGTGACTTCCATTATTACCAATCTGCGTTAAGTGAGTATCGTCGTTTTGTGCTGTCCAGTCCTGCTTTGCTCTTGACCCAAAATGTTTTCTTGTTTCTGGTTGCTTCAAAATGATCCACGCTTTCCAAAGGAGATTCATATCTCAAAAATCTCAAAGGGACTTTTTGTTAAATTTGCAAATGACGTACGGACTCGCGCAAGAAAAAAAGTTAAACGACACGCAAGTTCAAGTGAGATTTTAAGGAACGGTTGAGTTCAAGTGAGATTTTAAGGAATGGTTGATTCGTATAGGAGAATAATAATAAAAATTATAATAAAAATAATAAAAAATAAGAATGAATATTATCATTATAATTATAATTGTTGGTTACAGTGGCGAATCCACAATAACCCTGGCTGCCCTGAAAATTTTCATGTAAAAAATTTTTTATTTTAAGTTTTGCCCCCACAATTTTTTTTTTAAGTTTTGCCCTTACAAAATTTTTTTTTTGCCCCCACTCAAAAATATTTCTGGATCCGCCCTTGGTTGGTTAAGAGGAAGGAATAATTACCACTACCATTGATAGTGATTGGTTTATAAAAATAATAATAAATTGTAACTAATTAATTATTAATGAATGAATGAATTATATTTTAATTAATTATATTGTAACTAATTAATAATATTTTAATTACAATATTTTAATTAATGAATAATTATATTTTAATTACTTATATTGTAACTAATTAATAATATTTTAATTAATGATTAATTATATTTTAATTAATTAATTATAATATTTTAATTAATGAATGAATTATATTTTAATTAATTATATTGTAGTTAATTAATTACTAATAATATTTTAATTAATTATATTGTAATTAATTACAATATTTTAATTAATTAATAATTATATTTTAATTAGTTATATTTTAATTAATTGTAACAAACACACCCGTATATAACAATGATACTTATTCCTCTAGATTAGGAGAGGAATGAAGTATTACCTAAAAATGGGTAATCAAAATAATGAATCTATAATCATAATCCCTTACCAAACTCAATCTTTCATTCCATACATATTCCTTTTTTTTTCCATACCCACCAAACAAGCACACCCAACTTCCTTTGAATTTTTCTGTTTTATAAACCCCAAAATTGCGATATGGACAAATCTAATTTTCATCAAAGAAAATAATTTCAAAAGAAATATTTTTTAAAAGGGCTCTACCAAAATCTTTTAATTAAGTAATTAGGATTTGAGGTTCCAATTAAGTAATTAGGATTTGGTTTCAGATTAAAAATTAAATAATATTATTTAGATTAATTAATAGATCAAAATTTATTTTAAATTTTAATAAAAATTTTAGAGGGGAAAATGTAATTTATTCTTTTAATATAAAACTTGAATTCTCATATTTATCCAAGGATTCAAGTTTTAGTCTGGTAAGTAAACCTACAATTTATTGTAATATAATTTTAACACAATTTTGATGATAATTAATTAATTTTGGAATAAAAAGAGAATATATATTTTATAAAATAAAATATTGTTTACCGTGAAGAGGGTACTTAAAACTCATTTTAATAGAATTTAAATACTAAAACATGCTATTTAATGAGAAACACTATGTGTTAAGACTTGTAAATGTAATAACGGACGGGTGTGGTTGAGTAGAACTGTAGAAGGGACTCATTCATCCTTAATCAAAAGTCAAGGATTTGATCTTTGGCTTTAGGTATGGAGCAGCCTTAAATCTTTGAGCAGCTGTCCCATTATATAAGGTACCTACAAATCAACGAGGGAATTAGTCCTTGAATTCATCCGTTTGGAACTGCAAAAATAGCATGAGTTGAATTCTTGTATGAATTCAAACCCCACTTTTTTAAGGGGTTAAATTCACGTTAAAAAGCACGTGAATTCAACCCCACGCTGCTGCAACTACCTCCTCACAACCAACCCCTTTAGACAAAACATGAATTGAGTTTTATAATTCAATTCATGTTTTGATATATTTTTATATTTTTTATAATAAATATAAAAATTATATTATTAATTCAATTGTTTTTATATTCAATTCAATTATATTTTTTATAATATAAATTCAGTTAATATATTATTAAATTATCTTCAAAATATATAAACCTCAATTTATATTTGATTTAATAACTAAAAATAATTTAAATAAATATTAAAGTTTTAGATAAGAAGATAATTTTTAAAATGTTTCATTTTATTTAATTAATAATTTATTATTAAATATTATATAAGAGATTAAAATAAATTTAATTAATTAAAATTTATCTAAAACTTAATATTTATTTAAATTATTTTTAATTATTAAATCAAATATTAAATTGAAGTTTATATATTTTGAAGATAATTTAATAATATATTAACAGAAATTATATTAGAAAAATAAAGATCACTAATTTTATAATGATTTTTATTTTAGATAATATTATTTTTTAGTCAGGGTTAATGTGTCATATGAAATAATTGAATTCAATTATAATATTACTGGATTTGTTCCAAACAGTGTAATTGAATTTAATTATAATATTACTAAATTTGTTCCAAACAGTATAAATTGAATTTAATCTCAACTTTATTAATGTAATTGAATTCAATTCGATGATGAATTCAATTCGAAAGTTTCAAAATAGCCCGTTAGTCTAAAAAAAAAAAAGTAATATAGGACAAGTCTAAGCTCGTTCGCGATCCATCCATCCCACTTAATTTTGATGAAAACGTGTCTGCGTGCCCGAAGTTGACCGGCTCTTCTGAAATTTCTTCATCGGGTCTTTCTCACTCTCTTCGCTGATTTTTCTTTACCTTTGTACTATTAGAGAGACAAGGACTGGGTCCGTAAACCCGCCTAGATCTAGAGAGGTAAGGAAAAGGAGCTGTTTAAAAGTCAAAACAGGACAACATCAAGCACCCTTCCTAGTTCTTCCTCCTCCTTTTTTTTATTCATATTATTAGTTGTTGTATAACTAGTAACTCTCCCTTGGTCTTTTCTCAAACCCGTTTGTTGCTTCGTGTTCTCCGTCATCGATAGCTTGTCTATCTCTTTCTGTTCTGGTTTTTTTAGGTTCTTCTCTTTTCAACTCATCTGATGAATAATAATACGCCCCCCTTAAGCACACCTGGTAATGGTAACGGATCGGCTGATTCTTCTGCTCCTCGAAGGAATTCCAAGCGACCCAAATGTGAGTTTCACTTTTTTTTTTCTTTCCCCCCACCTCAAATTTATCAATACCCGCTTTTGATTGATTATGGTGTCTTTCTTTTAAGTGGAAATTTTTTTATCTTTGATTCGTTTTCCTTGTTGGAACTTTCTGGTTTAGTGTTGGGAAATTACATTTCTGTATCTTTTGGGTCTCTTCTGGGGTTAATCGTTGAGAATTGAAGATATATTTGTTTTCATCAGTTGTTGCTTAGTTTCATTCACAGGGTCTCTGTTGTGCCTTTACTTCTTTTCCCTTGATCCTTTTAGTTAGTAATTCTCCATATTTTAGGCTCGCACGTACGCTGATGCTTGAAATTATTTGTTTTTCATTACATTTCTCATTTGTTCTGATCTCGTTCTTTTTGATTCAACTACTTCACCTAGGGTGTACTGGGAAGCACTGTTTTTGGAGACAGGTGTAATTGTGTTAATTTGAGATTTATTGGTAGCAACTCAGAATTTGGCTTGTTAGAGTAGTGGCTAATTACCGACTCTTAAGCGAGATTCCTTTTACGAGTTAGTGATAAGGTAAAAGAAAAGGATAATAACAAGAAAAATAGGAAGAATCTGCTAATTTTACGCTATTCGTTGAAAGCCACAGTCAGTTGTGACTTTAAGTGGGAGCTAAATGATGATATTAAATAGGAATCCTTTTTTTGTTGGATAATCAGGCAAAATTTTCTTATGGTATATGTCAGAATCTTTTGTAGTTCAATGAAATCAGGTTGTGTTTTCTTTCAGATTCGAAGTTTACACAACAAGAACTTCCAGCTTGCAAGCCAATTCTCACTCCTAAATGGGTACGTTGTATTTATTGTAAGTCCTTATACCAATCTTACTTTACATAGTAGCAATCAATAACTCAGAGGTGTGTGAACAGGTGATCTCAGCATTCTTGCTTGTTAGCATTGTCTTCATTCCAATTGGAGTTGCTGCCCTGTTTGCTTCTCGAGATGTAAGTTTGACTGGGGTTACTTGTTATTTCTTGTTCATACTTGTGTTTTATTTGAATGGAATCTCTTGGTTTCATCAGGTAGTTGAAATAGTTGAGCGGTATGATGTCGAATGCATTCCTGCATCAAATAGAAGTAATAAGGTTGGATATATACAGACCCCTGGAAATAAGACATGTAATCGAACTTTGAGGGTAAGGCTTCTCATACCTTTTCCATTGCTTGTCATTGTTGTAGTTGCTATATTTAAAGATAACTTTTTGTACTTTCTATAACACTTTTAAGTGGCTTTTAAGTGAAAAAATTCTACAGCATATTGCACACTTTTCAGTTCTATAATGTTCCTATAGTATTTATATCTAAGTATAGACATTAGTGTTACGTTTGTGAGTTTACTTGATGAATGGACCTATTTTTATCCTATCCCATTTTCTCATATTTTCTCATATTTTTGTTTGTTTTTAGGTTCCAAAGCATATGCAGAAACCTATTTATGTGTATTATCAACTGGATAACTTCTACCAGAACCATCGCAGGTATGTTGCTAATCTTTGTCATATGTGCCATTTGGTGGGATTCTTTTAAGAAGCTATGACTAGAAGTTATGAACTATTGAATGGAATCTTCATTATATTCATGTCTAGAATGAACTTAAACACTATCCTGGATTGTGAATGATTAGACGCGACATGTGATATGTGACATTTACCACTTTTGGAATTTTATCTTCTGGCAACATTCCCATTGAGAGCTAATTATGGCCAACTTAAATGCTGATAGGTAATTTTATCTATGGATGATAGAGAACTCCTAATCACTTCTTTGAGGTGCTTTGTGAGGTAGCAATTTTAGTTTGTTGAAGTGTATTTACTGTTAGAATCAAAGAGATTACTGGATATTTAAGTAAGAAAAGAAAAAAAGTAGTTTATTCCTGGCTGAATTTTGATATTTTATTTGATCACATTTAACTGTGTGCTATGGAGGCAATACTTTGGAATATAATCATTTTTAGTAGATTAATATACGGTGTTGTTCCATCTAAAGATATTTCTATAATTCAGGTATGTGAAAAGCCGAAGTGACGAGCAATTGAAAAGTTTGAGTGGTGAGAATGAGACAAGCACCTGTGAACCAGAAGACAAATTGAATGGGAACGTAATTGTACCGTGCGGTCTAATAGCTTGGAGTTTCTTTAATGACACTTACAGCTTTTCACGCAACAGCTCTCAATTAAGTATCAATAAGAGAGATATCTCATGGAAGAGTGACAGGGACCATAAGTTTGGCAAAAATGTTTACCCAAAGAATTTTCAGAGTGGAGGTATCATTGGTGGTGGAAAGCTCGATGAATCAATACCTGTAAGCCTTTAACTGCTTTTTAATATCCCATTTCCCCTGCAATTGTGGATATATCATTTCTCTATTATGAATATCTTATTTCTAGAAAGGCAAGTCTGGCCAGTGCTTTAACGACTTCAGTTTGGTCACAAATCAACTCTTGAGTTGTTTTTGATTTACCCATGTTTGTTGGTGCTAGTGACGTTACTGTGTAAGCAAAAAAAATTCAGTTGGTTAAAGCTGATGTTTTAGTACCTGTGTGAATCTTAAACAGAATTATTGAAACGCAGGCACTTCTCTTTTCGTCTATGAAAAGAATGTTAACTTAGCAATCATTCTTCTTTTCATTCATTTTGCCAAGCTGTAAAAAATAGAAAAATTCACCTAGAAGATGAAATAGCTTTCCGTTGTTACTAAGTTAGTTTTCGGGTCCTCAAACATGATTAATGTCATCTCCCGTACTTGTTTACCATAGTAACTCAGCTTACTTCTGCTTTTGGCCTATGTATGGAGGCTGACACAACAAGTGCTTGACTTTATGTTTGTGAGACAAATCTTCTGATTGGAGGAAGAGTGACACGAGTTTTACAAGAGCGTAGCTAGAGCTAGTCCCAAGCTGACTAGGGAGTGTCTTTGCTGAACTGTCAAATCCAGTGTGGTTTTGGCTTTAAAAATTAAGTTACTATCATGGGTTTCTTGAATTTGAATATATTTTTTGGTGTGAGAAGAGGGATTATTAGTGAGGAGGAGAGGATAATTTGGCTTATGAGTAAAGCATTTAATGGACCTATCATGATATATATGAATCTGTTAATAGAATCAACTGAACATCAATTTTGTGACCCAAGATGCTAAAAACAGAGGAAGAAATGCCATCCCTTCCTATGGCTATGTTGAATTGGCAAAAGTAATAAGCTTGTGTACCTCATAACCTAAATGAAATGTGATCTTCCCTCGCATGTCTAATTTGGTCAGAAGAATTATATTCTTGAATGTTGAGTTTTATTTGGTGCATTTGTGCTTATGTGCTTTATTTATGGAATATACAAAGAACACAGAGATTGAGTCACACTATTGGACAAAAGGTAGATGTTAAAAAGCTAGGACATTAGTATAGAATTTGGGTTCTATTGCTTTATGTGTGGTTTCTCATACTGTTTTTATTGCCTGTTCCAAAGTTTCTATACTTTGCCTCAATGCTTACTCTGCACATCATCCAATACTACCTCAGCTGAAAATTTATTTATTTGTTGGAAGTCCTTGCTTAAAGGTGCTTCCTGAAACTGCAAATTTGGGATCTGACTGAATAACAATTTTTCTACTTTAATAGTTGAGTGAGCAAGAGGACCTCATTGTTTGGATGCGAACGGCAGCACTTCCTACTTTTAGAAAGTTGTATGGAAAGATTGAGGAGGATCTCAGGCCAGATGATGTCATAGATGTGACCTTGGAGAATAACTACAATACTTACAGTTTCAATGGCAAGAAGAAACTTGTACTTTCAACCACAAGCTGGCTTGGTGGAAAGAATGACTTCCTTGGCATTGCTTACCTCACTGTAGGCGGGTTGTGCTTCTTCTTGGCAGTTTGTTTCACTGTCATATATTTGGTCAAGCCTAGGTAACTTTTCTGTTCGTATATATAGGTGCCTTGAAGGTTCAATTTGTTTTACCAATCATGAGACCAGAATGAGTCCTTTGCTTGTAGAGTTATGATTTGATGGGGAATTTACAGTTCACTTTTGAAACTTGATGTGTCAACGTTTTTGTTGTCCTATTCCATTTCTGATCTTTCTTTACAGAAGGTTGGATTGTGTTAAAAAAGGATACAGGTCCTCTAATGTAGGAGTTACCAAACCTGGTATTTGTGAAATATTGCATCTGGCCATGTTTGAAATTTGTTTTTGTTATGGAGATATTATCTGTAGGATGATGGTGAATATAGTGACACCTGTGCACATTCCTTGGTGTGCATGTTTGCGTGCTCACAGGCACACATGCTCACATGTATATGTGTGTGTGTGTGAGAGAGAGAAAGAGAGCAAGGGGGTAGGACATGTATTTCACCTTAATTGGCTCATCCAGAGCAGCTTCTACCTATCATTTGTTTTCATCATCCAATTGTATATTTGAGATAGCTGAGTTTGAGACAATGTCTTGAGTGCTAACTTGTATCTTGTGCTATGTCATCTCAGGCGACTTGGAGATCCTTCTTATTTATCATGGAACAGAAGTCCTGGAGGCCGATAAAATTGATTGTTATTGTCGAGACCTCTGATGGGTATTATCCCAGCCTTGGATGTAATCTACGAGCGTATTGGAAGTGTAATCTGTCTCAGGTTTTAACAGTGATCTTGTTTGGAAATTTTATCTGTTGGAGAAATCCATCATATGTATAATTCCAGGAATACAATCAGTCTGTTTTACGAGTACCCTACTTATTTAACTCAAACTCTTTGTTTGTATAGAGAGAGCTAGGCCTTGGGCTCATTCATATTACTCTGCGAAACACCTTTGAGACGTATGTACCCATAGGCTTGTCTACAGTCCATTGCCAACTCTGTTGTTGTAAGGAAATGGAGATTTTATTTCTCAATTACGATGTTTGGTTATTATTGCGTCATGTCAGGATATGGGAACCAAGCCAAACGTACCAATGAGTCGGTCTGGTCCCAATTATTTACCCCATATCCATGAATAAGTTCACAAGGAAAGAGTTAATAATGATTTCAAAAGTATGGAAACTTTTATGTTAATCATTTATATTTCCATTATCTAAATGTATATTGCATTAAAAATAATATAATAATTATCAATGTTTTAAAAACTAAATTAAAAATTTAAAATATGATTAAAAAATTTGCTAAAATTTAAAGTTTAATTAAAAAAGAGATTATTAAAAGAAAATTAATTAATTATTTTATTTTATAAGAATTTATTAATTTATAAAAATTGATTGATTAATTAATGACCTGATCGAATTTTAACAATCGAATTTTAACAATAAGAGTTATTAAAATAAATCAAATTGAAATTTTAAAAACTAAATTGAAATGTTAGGCGATTTAAATTTTTTATAGTCCGAACCAATTAGGTTTTTAAGCCACTAATTAATTACAATTTAGGCTAGGGATTGTTTATCCACGAGACTATCTTTGTTTCTTTCGTTTTATACGACTTTTTCATACGCATCGAAAATGAACATTTGCATTTGTTGTTATATTTATATAAAGCTTGAATTAACATATATATGGACATGATATCTAACATCTCCTATATTTTTCAACATCAAGTTAATACAATGTACAACATAAGGAGTCTAATAAAAAGAATTATACTTACTTTGTAATCTTCTTCCAGTTGCTTTGTAAGTAGAATCATAGTTAATAATAAGCTAAACAATTTTTTTGGCCCAATTTTATTAGCAACTTCATAAATATATGAAGTAGAGTATCAACACTTCTAACAAGGCCAAATATATCAATAAACTTAAAAAATTGTCTCCTTTGTAGAATATTATTTATCTAACCATCACACACAGTTTAACACCCATAAATAGGCTGTCATTCTTCTTTCATCTAAGTAACTGTTTATTTCATAAATAGAGCTGCTTAAAAGTTTACCTTTATAGTCATAAATTGAATGAGCTTTATATCTTGGATAGTAAAAGGCAATAACATCCACCATGGACTGGTAGTAATAAGACTGGGCAACATTTAATGTTATACCTAAATCATACCACCATCTAGCTATTTTTATATCCACATTATGAGCTGCTTCTTTAGGTTGCGAGGCACTATGAATTGAAGGCTGAGCTGTAGGAGTTATTCGTGGTGTTAAAAAGTTAGAAACATGTCTTCTTCTTTTCCTCGTATCAAGTGCAACATTTCCTTTAACATCCTCACTATTATCTTAACCACTACAAAAGGAACTTCTACTACCAATTTTGTCGTTTAATCTTTGCCTTATATCTTTCTCATGCTAATTCTCTTTAAACAAAGTCTTTATTTATCATTTCATGTCATGACTCACTTTCTTACAAAGCTCCACATCACCTATGATCTCAAATAAATGCTCTTTTAATTTAGCGATTCCCCCCACCTTTCAAATTCTTGTTATAATGCAAACAAATGGTATGGTTCTTCACCTAAGAACTAATCTAGCATGAGCATAAGCTAGATTATTGAATCTTCTTCAACCTGAAGTGATTATTAGGAGTGCTTGAACTTCTCTCCATTTTTTTATAAAATAAACAATGACATGTGTCAATATTAAATTAATAATTTCATTATCAACTATTATAAAAAATGTCTATCACTCAACTCAAAACAAACATAAATAGCATATCTTAGATTCTAAAAGTATAAACACAACTTTAACTTTAATATTATACATGTATCCTATGTTCGAAGTTAATAGTCTAGGCATCATTATTATCAACTACTGATGACATGAAAAATGTGGAATAAGTTGAGTAAAATAATAAGAAGAGATAGATCAACCATAACTTGTCACGAATCATATGATATAAAAATGCAAGTGAATGAGTTAAGTGGTTCAACATTGAGGTTATGGAATATCGTGAGATAGATATAAGAGTTAAGTGTATTAACACTAAAGATATGTAAAATAGCAAGCGAAAGATGAAATACTTCTAAGAGTATCGCCTTGCCAAGGTGCACTTAAATGAAGATAAAGGTGTAAATAGGGGAAACTCAGTTTGACATAAATTGGTCTATATAAAACTATGGTAAGAAAAGGACTATGGATTTATGAGTTAGTATTAACCATAAAAGATATTTCGGATTTACACAGTATTACATGGATATGGTTAGGAAGTATTGTTATGATCTGATATATGTGTTATTGAAACTGCAAGTGAAAATTTGAGTAATCTGAAACTCATCAAGGAGATAATTAAGGAAGGGCGTAGTAAGCGACGAAATGCTTTGGGAAGTTGAAAATAAGCATAGATCTAGAGATTTCCGAATAGGTCAAAGTGTGATATCTAAACAAGGACTGAGAGACCTATTAAATCTATCAACTGTGATTTTTTGGAAGAAAGTATTCGAGTGGTGAAGTTATATGAGAAACGGTGGAGCATGTGAGGTAATAGTACCCCTGTTGATTAATCAGATATTAATTTCGAGGACGAAATTTCTTTTAAGGAGGGGAGAGTTGTAACATCCCGTTACCCATGTGAAGGCAAAAACAATAAATGAGAGAAATTGCTGAGAAAGTAGGAAACACATTTCATGCTCATACATAATATGTCATATACATACATATGAAAATAATTGTACCTGCATTCATGAATAATTTCGGGTATAATTGGATTGATTTGTGTATTTTTGAGAATTATGAATGTTTTTACATTGAAAATTTTATGGGCTAGTGAAATTGTAATATTTTTTAATTTTGGTGATTTTAGGATTTATTTTCGGAAATTATAGAGAATTTTGGAAATTTATGGAAAATAGGAAAAAGAAATTAAAAGAAGATCTGGAGATAGATGGATTGTAAAGATGAGAGCTTAAGGGAGTTAGTTTCAAAAGAAACTAAGTTAGAGTTAAGCCTTAGGGAAGTGACAAGTGTCACTTAATAAGTGGCTTAAGAAACTTTGTTAAAAGTAAGTAGTGTTGTGAGAGAGAAGTTATCTGAGAGCTAGAAAGTTAAATGTTTAGTCGAAGTTTTCTTCTCTTTCGTTGTAACCTCCTTCAGATTCTCTTCAACACACAGAGCTTTCCCTCAAATTCCTTATGAGGAATTACTTTGCTTTTCCTTCCTCTACCATACTGTTATTTGTTCTCCTTCCTAAGAAAAACCAGAAGTGGGTTAGTTTTCACAGTGGATTACGTGATTTTGCTTGGAGTTAGGGCTTTGGGATAATTGAAGCTTTTGAAATTTTCAACAAGTAAGTAGTGAATAAATTCTTTGGAGTTGAGGATTTATGAAATACATTTGATGAATTACTGTCATATACATGGAAAATGGTGTTTACGTGTATATATTCATGAACACAGTGTAGATGGGATGAAATTTTGGTTTTAGTGTTAACTTATGATTTTTGGAGTTAGAAATAGAAATGAAATGGTGTATAAGATGAGTATAGAAAATTAAAGTGTGAAATGGTGATATACTCTGTTTTCAGTTTTTCTTCACTGTGCACGTATATATATATATATATGCATGTGTATACGTGAGTAGATGGAAGCTTTAGGGATGATCAAGAAAATGATGTTTGAGTTAAAGAGTAATTGTAAAATGATGGTTTAAGATGGGAATGATTGAATAAATGAAAGTTGAGAAGAAAAATAGAGAATGTAAAAAAGGATGATATTCTGATATACTATGTTTCTCTTCAATGTGAATATGTATATATATATATGTGAGTGTACGTGAATATGTGAGTGTTTAGAGATAACCAAAAGAATGGTTTTTGAGTTGAAAAACAATTGTAAGATGATGGTCTGAGGTGAGAAAGATTGTATAAATGATAGTTAGAGGAAGAGAGTTAAGAAAGTGCAGAATATGAAGAGTGAATAATTGATATTTGGTTTTTGATGATTTTGAGATTTTTGAATAAATTTGCATTTTTAGAGGTAGTGTGAATTTGTGATAAATGAGTTTAATGAAATGGAGTAAAATTGACTAGAATAAAAATAGAAGTGTTGGATTTTGAAAAAAATGGAAGTCTGAAAATTTTCTGGAAATAAATAGTGACAGTGTCAAAATTTTGATCTGGAAATTCCATGAATTTACTGTACCAATATAGGTAGTTTTTGACATAATGGTCTTCATGAAAGTTGTAGATAATTCTCTTAGCTTTCCATTGATATAAAGTTTCCAATATTTTGAGTTCTGGATTAAAAGTTATGGAGTTTAGAAGTTCAAATATCGGTGAAGAAGAAGAAGTGGAAAAGTATCGTCGTGCTATTTTTAAGATTTTAGGTCAAAAGCACGATGACGACTTTGGAGGTTGGATAGCGAAAATCGCTATCATGCAATTCTTTGAAGTTTTCAGGGGGAATGAACATCCAATGGTTTTTTGGAAATATATTCTTTATCCGACCTCCAAATGAGATGAGACTTGGACCATTGGACTCGTAAGACACTACTCTACCTCTCCACCAAAATTTATAATACAGTAGAACCTCTTTAAATTGATAATCGGTAAATTAATAAATTCTCTAAGATAATATTTTTCTCTGATCCCGACGTGGGCCAGTTGAAAATTTAACAAATTTTGATAAGATAATATATTTTCAAAATACCCTTATATAAATATAGGGTCCCATTAATATCATAAATTAATAACTATATAAACTTACACAAATATAACTAAGACAATTTAGTAGTGTTCTCTGTTTTTTCTTAAATTTAAGTTTAGTTGGAGCTCATCTCTAACTTTTCTTATTGTATTCAAAATTTCTGGTGTTGTGTTCTCGAACTGTACCAAAAAATTGTGAAGAGTTCTAGACACGATAAGTGCTTCCTTACGCGTAACTAGTTCCAAAGGTGTTGTATCGTCTTCAACTTCATCATCAACATTATTTTCAAGGATACTAGCCACAATTTCTTCGAAGTTCTGGATCTCTGAACATGTATCATTTTCACCCGGATAATCCAATAGGCTATTGACATCCATTTTATTGCGATAGATGAGATCATTAATCATGAGCTCAAGTTCATGAATGTCAATTTCACAAGTGGGTTCATCTAAATTTCTTGAGACTTCATCCCCTGAATGAATTTTGCAGTGTCGAAAACAATTTGCTATTGTCTCTTGCTGAACATTAACTGTCCAAGCCGAGACTGCAAGATTGATAAAGTCCAAAACATTAATCTTACCTGGATCAGATTGTCCCAACTCATAGCCTTCTAAAATCTTACGGTAAAATCTCCTACGATAGTGCATCTTGAAAGCTGTTATTATTCCAGCATCACAAGGTTGAATTTTTGATGTCATGTTAGGTGGCAAAAAGAACAACTCAACATTATGTAACCCTTCACATCTTGGATGTGCTGGACAATTGTCTACCACAAACAAAATTCTTCTACCATGCATTTGTTTTTATCAAACCAACGGATATATCCATAAAAAAGCACACTTGTCATCCAAACTCTTTTGTTGGCATGATAGTGGCAATTCAAGCTATTCATGTTGACATTCTTGAAGCAACGTGGCTTTGCATATTTTCCAATAATCCATAAAGGGATTTGTTCAGAGCCATCCTCATTACAATAAATAACAACTGTTAGCCTTTCTTTGTCTTGTTTTCTTCCTTCAAGTTGCTTCGTAGCAAGAGAATGATCAGCTTATAACCTGTAAAAAACCCAGTTTCATCCATATTAAAAACATCTTTCATAGGGAACTTATCTATTTTTTTTCCTTTATAGACTCTAATTGTTTCTCCATGTCTTGTATATTAGTCGAACCACTCTCTTCAAAATGGCGAAATGACTTGATACTGTGTCGTAGCTTGAATTTCTCAAGCCAACCTTGAGAAAATTTGTGCTCAGAATCTTTTTAAGGGTATAGAAGTTTCATTGTATATCTTGCCTTCTCCAAAATTAGCTCTCCGGTTATATTCACATGATCTTGGTATTGGAGAAACCACTCATGAACAACCTTCTCCATATCTGAAAATTTTGCTGGTTTGTGCCACTTAATATCCCTTCCTTTTTCTAGATTGGCTGAAAGATACTCAGTCGATCGTTTGAGGATGTTTGAGATTTTACCTTGACTAACTTTCAAATGAAACATTTCTTCAAGCCACAACTGTAAATCTTTTTGAGTGCATGTCGAATGATCTCTCTTGTACTCACATAATTCTTTGCTTATTTGATCCATCATTGTTGATTTCGTGACACCTTTTAGATGAGGAGCCATTGTTGGGTGCGATTTCAAGAAATTTTCTATCTTGTTTATAAAGTATTTTCTATCTCCATCATACGTACATATGTACATTGAATGTTTTT
>JAOQMR010000002.1:17582014-17599755 GCA_027563865.1 Erythroxylum pelleterianum
CGGACGGGAGGTCCGATGACTTTGTGTGATTGGGTGTGGTTTATAGAAGTGTGTTTTATCATTTGCAGATTTTTGGGCTGTCTAAAATACAGTCGTTGTGCTGCCCGATTTTCGATAAAATCGGGTTATGGCAAAGATAAGAATAAGAATAAGAATAAGAGGTTAATTTGTTAAAGATAAGTTTTTAGTTCAAAGATGAAATTTGAGTTATTGCATGATTAAGAAGAATTAAGTGAATTGAGATTTGCATGAGGATGAGTTTCCAAAAAGGAAATTGTATAGATTGATTATGATTTGAATGAGTAAGAGAAAGAGAACAGAAATGTATAAAAAAATATAAAAAAAATTATATCGGATTTCGGTTTGGCTTAATCTAAGGTTCCAACGCAACTTTTCGTTATCTAAGATTTGCGCTTTCGGATGTCGGCATTTGTTTCCGTTCGTTTCGAAACGTTTGTTTCGAATTGCTTCCGTTCCGTTCCGCTTCGAATTCGATAAGAATCCGTTCGTTCGATTTCTGCTTTCGATTATGTTTGCTTCATTTTTCGTTTTCGTTTTCCAGTTGGGATCCGGCTTCGAGATCGGGTCTCAACAATATTGATCTCAGCATCAAGTGAGTCCTTTCACACTTTGTTGTATACTACGATTTCTTATGGAATGGCTTGGATAGGAGTTTGTTATTGTGTTTTCAATGATAGTGTTCAAATGATTTAATAGTAGTTTCTGATTTAAGTTCAGCTAACAATTCGGAAAAGCATGTTTGCATCTATTGTTACATGCAAGTAAATAGAGTCTACAGCTATTAAAATTACTCTTTTTTTTCACTTTTGTCAATATATTGTACCAACCACACAGCTGCTAATTCATGGATGTTTTCTGTGTGAACACATTTTCGTAAATGTCTCTATAGATTAGAAAGTATGAGGTGCTTAACATTGTAAGTGAGTGCTTAACCTTGTAAATTGAACCGTTCTGGGCCTCTTTCTTTTTCCATCCCACTAATTTAGACTTGCTTAAACAATGCCATGCTAATTTTTTGCATACATATCGTATCAATTTCTGTTTGAACATTTTTGGTACATTGTTTTCCTTGCAGAGGGATGCTGAAAAAGTTTGCCACTTGATTAAGATTGTTCCTATAGATAGGTTGGATACAAGGCCACGTTGTTTGTGTGTAGGAAGTATTTCTCCTTTCAAAGTTCTTTCTAATGAATCTGGAAGTGCTAGCAGTAGTGTTAGCTTTATTGATTTAAGTCTGGCATCACAAGATAATATAAAAATCTTGAAAACAAACTTATTCTAGTTTGTTGGTTTTTGATAGTTATTGATGATTCATAAGATTCATTCTTTTTTCATTTTCTCATACTATTTCTCATCTTGTGTTTGGTTTGGAAATTGCTTCTCAATATGGGCCTTTAATGCTTCTTACATTTTTTTGACTAGTCTACATTGATATTAATTTTACTTGTTTTCTTGAACTTCTCTTGCTTATGATTCAGGAGTGTCCTTAGCTTTTGTTTTCTTCAAGACCGCTATGTTGTTGTTGTTGCCATACAGATGCTTCAGACACCAAATCCTATGTTATGGGTGATAGAAATGGCTCCAAAACGACAAGATGTTTTATGGGAAAACCTCGCTATACCATTTAGACAGATTTGGCTCCATAAGATTGCAACAATTCTTGAAGATTGCATGAACATTGGGAATCCCAGGTAGAAGCCTGGCAGAGACCAATTCTTGAAGGTAAGAATCTTCCTGAATGGTAAGCTTGTTATATATTCTTAGTTTTTTTTTGTTAAGGATTATTCTCTGATTCTGAAGATTTTTTCAGGTATCTTGTCACTCTCTTTAACGAGCTTGATTTACTTAATTCGGGTGGAACAATTGACATGGGAGTTGGGCCTCGACCACAAGGGAAGACTTCAGTCAAAAAGAGACTTCGAGACGAACTAGAGGAATCGAAGAAGGTTAATCAAGAGTTATAGCCTTAAGTCGATGAATTGAATAAAAAAGTCGAACAAATGCAGGATCGACTAACTACCGAAGTCGAACAACAAAAAATTGAATTTGAACAGCAAAAAAAGCTCTTAGAACTTTTATGTTCTACACATAATATTCGTTAGTGTATTAATTAGTGTATTATGACATGTTTGTAAATTGTAATTAAATAATACATTGTCTGCAGGTATGAAATTCTTGTGATATATTAATAATTATTAAAACTAATGATATACTAAAATAATTAAATAATTATTAAATAAATAAAATTCATAAATAATGTTGAATAGTCATTAAACAAATAAGATTTAAAAAATTTTGTATTTTAAAAATTAATTATTAAAATAAAAAATTATTAAATTAAAATGATTTTCGAAAAATGGAAAAATACAATTATCTGCAACGTTTTTGTATAAACGTCACATAAAGCATTCCGCAACGTTTCCGTGAGATTTCTAAAAACGTCGCGAAAATATCAATCTTTCAGTGACGTTTTTAAAAATATCACGGAATATTCGTATTTTTCATGACGTTTTATGAAAAATGTTGCAAAAACCTTTTTACCTACACCATATTTAGCGACGTTATTTATGATGTTTTTCAAAATGTCACAAGTTATATTCTACGAAGTTTTTTGAAATTTTGTGACGTTTTTCAAGAATGATGATATTCTTTTTTTCTCGGCTAATTGTCCTCATTACTGCAAACTCAAGCCTCCCTCCACTTTATTTCTGCTTAGACAAGGGATATTTCAGCAATAACAGTACCTACGAATCAAATCTCAATGGCCTCCTATCCACCCTCTCCTCGAATCCAGATATTAACCACACGGGGTTTTGTAGTACCTCGTTGGGTCAAAACGACGACGACACAGCAGTAAATACAATTGCCCTTTGTAGAAGAGACATAACTACCAAGGAATGCATTAGTTGCATTGACGTAGCTACTCGAGTCTTCCCAGAAATCTGTCCCAACCAGAAAGAGTCCATTCTTTGGTACGACAACTGCATGCTAAGATTTTCTAATCGTTCCATATCTAGGAAAATGGAAATCGATCCTTTTATGGGGTTCGTTAACAACATAAATGTCCCCGAATCTGAGAGAACTCAGTTCTATACAGCATTGAGTGAGTTGTTGGATAATCTTGCAAGTCGTGTTAGGTTCGCTGATTCACAGCACAATTTCGCTACAGGGCATGTTTCTTTGGGAAGTAACAAAACATTGTATGTGATGGTGCAATGCACACCTGATTTGGCTGGAGAGAGATGCAGTGATTGCTTATTTTTGGCATCTGACAACATCTTCAGCAATGGAAGTACAGGAGCGAAAGTTTTTGCACCAAGTTGTCAGCTTAGGTATGAGATGTACCTCTTTTTTAATCCCGACGCTCTAGACCTGTCAGAACCGCCGCAAGTAAGACCACCGCCACCAATTTCACCAACAATCAGTACATCTAATTCACCACCAACTCGCACTTCAGGAACAATAGGTAATTAATGTCAAAAGTTAAATATTTTCTTTAGTTTGTTTATGTGACAGGTTCAGAAAAGGCTAATGAGTCAGTCTGCCCCATATAATATTCAATCACAATAAAATGCCTTTGAAAAAGGCATGCAACATTATCAACCAATGTCGATGTCGTTCCTAATAGAAAAGTTGTATACTTTGGAGAGATCTGGGAACGAGCACAATGATTTATGGCCTTAAAAAAAGAGAGGATGCTCCTCGGAGAAATCCCAGTGATCGTCCTAGGTAGTAGGGGATATGGTGAGATAATCCAGCAAGAAAAGACGCGTTGGAATGAGGAATTTATCCTGTAGTTGAACCAGTTACCTCTAAAACTCTGGAACAAAACTTGATCAAAAGGAGCCTCAATATATGCCTAAAGCTATTATAATATGCACTGATCTCCTTGAGTTTGACAATATAAGTACACTTAGACATTCAAGGGCGTCTTTTATTGATGTAAGTTGGGATGACAAAATAGTCAGTTACCCCTTTTAGATCATTAGATTTGATTTTAGCCACTCAAACTTTTTCATGACTTAATATAAGGAATAATAATTCAACAACCTCCATCCTCACCCCTTCTAATCGAGTTATCAGTATCACTACTTTGGACTTTTAAGTCCTCTTTTTCATTACCAGAGGCGCACGACTTTAAAACTACAAAGAAGAAGATGCAAAACTCTTAAACTATTTATAAACTCCTCAATGGCTCAAACCTAAGGAGTGTGGTTGAGTGGCAAGAATTTATTCATCCTTAACCGAAGGTTAGGGGTTCGATCATTGACTTTGGGTATGAAGTAACTTTAAATCCTTGGGTCAGCTGTCCCATCCTGTGAGGTGCTTACAAACCAGCGAGGAGATTAGTCCGCCGATGGATACCCTTAGGAGTTTGATCCTTGACTTTGAGTATGGAGCAGCTTTAAATCTTTGGACTAGCTATCTCATCCTGTGAGGTGCTTACAAATTAGTGAGTAGATTAATCATTAAGTCCGTCGGTGGATACCCTGGTATAGGAAAAAAAAAAACTCCTGAGTGGCTCTAATCAGTGGTATGGGCACAGTCAGGCTTCATAAACGGTAGACCTTTCTACTTTCCCATGTTACGCAACAGTTTTCCACTTCTTTTTCTGCTAAATATTTGGCATGTTGTCAGGAATTGAAACGTTACTTTCTATTGCAATTGATTGTACGCCTATAGGCTATTAGGGTTAAAAAAACATCTTTTCATGTAACACGTTTTTTGCTGAAGACCTTTCATATACTCCTTGAGTGATCAATGCCTCATCCTTTTTTTTTTCCTTAAAAGGTCTGTTCATTTCCTTAAAATATGTTACGTCCTTCTATAAGGTCCGAAAAGTTTCACTTGCTAAGTCTGTAACTAAAGCTTGGGGGGCAATTGATATCCAAGAAAATAACAACTCACATTCGAATATGAAACTTCCAGGAACAAGTCTTGAGAAAGCTAACCAATTGGACCATACAGAGGATTTCACGTGATTCAATCTCTTGTGTCAGGCCTTTCGTTTGGAAGTTTAGTCAGATCTTATTCAATACATTGTGCAAGTCTGTCAGATAATAAATTATATTCACGCGTTTATACTTTGTAGTCTTGTACTGTGCTAGTGCTATCAAACAAGCTTCACCGCTTACTGTACAGGCGTCCACTTTGGTGGGTTGTAGATGAGGTTTCCAGCGTGGATCCAGCAAATAAGTCAGGCCATGTACTTGCAAACAGAACAGAGAAAACAAGTGGATAAGTGGGGTTTGAGACAGATACCAAATCTAGAAAAGGATGTAAATTAATATATGAATGAATATTTGACTTAGTCAAGTGCTTCATTAATTAACTTTGATTTGATGCCGTGACGCTGAGGCAGTTGCAAATATGCTTAAGAATTTATAATAGATAACATATCTAAAAGGGAATATATGTTGCGTGTCTAAATATAATATGCCCAAGTCAATCTGCAACATTTTGACAACGTGACGCGCTTTTGACGTTTCATCGCGAGTTCTTTTACCCTTGAAAAGCAAAGCGTTTAACCCAAGTGTGCACGTGCAGGTCCCTTTAACTTAATTGAGATCGCTGGTTTAAATTATTTTTATATATGCAGTTGTTTAAAATTTAGAGTCAAAATTTTACTTTTTATAAGAGACTTACTTGACTCAAACAGGGATTAATTTGAGTATAGATAGTTTAAAAATACCTTCCTATTTTAAGAGCTCTCATTTGAACTTAGGCGGCTTCATACCTAATCAAGTAATGATGCATCTTTTTACGTCTTATGAAAGTCATGAAAGGCAGGCGGATCCTTCGTGTGCATGATGGAAAATGTTAATCTAAACACCAAGACGAACATAAATTCCCGACTCCCAACTAACGAAATCTGTATAGTAAGTACAAAATTTATGGACGATTTATTTCAATTAAAAAAACATGTGTTTAATTTCGTTTCTTCTAAGCTTGATATCTACTCTTGTTGGTGATGTCCCAGTACTGACCATCTCATCAGAAGTAGAGGAAATGGCAACCGTCATAGCCTGCGATCAAAACAATGTTTTATGAAACTAAATAGTTGTCTATAATGGAAAATCTATATAAAGAAGTGGTATTACTTGGATCAACTGTAACTAGAATGGCTGTCCCTCCAAAAGAGCAAGTTCCACCAGCCACTTTCGTCCTCTGCCAGTAACTGTTGAAAGCATAGGAAGCGTGTGCAAATATGGTATCGGGCTCAAAGCAGGATCCACTGGGTTGAATGGAATCGCAGTCTGCACCCGACCCACATGCATAGTTCATAGCTTCTTGAATGATTGGATCCGGCACCGAGGGCTTGGCAACACACCACAGGGCCTGGGTGGGGTTTACCTTTGGAGGTGGTGGCACCGTAGGGGGCGGAAACACAATGGGTGGTAGAAAAGTGGGTGGGCCTGGGCCAAACCCAGTAGGTGGGCTTGGGACAAATCCAATTGGTGGGCTTGGAATAGACCCAGAAGGTGGGGTAGGCTCGTAATAAGGTGGGCTTGGAATGGAAATGGTTGGACTGGGTACAGTTTGGGGTGGATTTGGTACCGAAGGGACGGATTGAGGGGGGCTTGGAATGGGAAGAACAGGAGGTAGATAATAGAAGGGGGGAGGGGGGAATGGAATTGTGCTGGGAGGTGTTTGTGTTTGAGGGGTATTTGGTGGGTAACTGCAGTACGGAGGGGAGTTTTCAGGCAAGGTATACGGAGGTAGTGATTCATAAGGTGGCAGAGTAAATGGAGAACTAACATATGGCTGAGTGTTGGAAGCATCCATAGTTTCTCTCTCAAGTATCAACGAAGCCAAGTTAAAATGCTTTGTCACTCTGAATTTCTTGGGGGTGGTACTGGTAGTAGATTTTGAAGTTGAACCCCGCACCAGGTGCATTGAGCTTCTTGCATCTGCTTCAAGGTTAATGAATTGTTGTTAATAGCTTTATCACCATACATTTACCACCACCTAAACAAAATTCAATGTAGTGAACAACAGAAGTAAATAATTAATAAAAGGTTTCACCATAGAAATGGGATTCCTTGTATATGGACTGTGAGGTTTGGCATTTAGATTTAGGTATAAAATAAAAGCAGTGGCCACTTGATCAGAAGCAGTAGCTTCTTCCAAGTTAATGGAAGCCAGCCCCACCACATAATACCTCTTTTGATCTTTAAGCTATGAACCAACTTAGCATAAAAGAAAAACAAAGAAAAGCAATTAAATATGTAATTGTGATTTGAACTTACCGCAGTTAGTAAGGGAAGTGGTGGTAATGGTCAAGTAAAGTAGAATGATGCAATAAATTCTTCTCTTCTTCATATCTTCCATCTGAGCAAAGAAGAGCAGCTGAAAGCATTTGCACTCCAAGACCTCATGACAGCACTAACTATGAGCTTATATATACACAATGGTAGGGTATGATCGACCACCTAGACCCAGAGGCAGGCAATGGGATTAGACAAGTGTACCTAAAGATATATTCTTTGGCTACTCCACTTTGCTACACAGTCACTTTGCTTAGTTATGTGTATGTGAAGGAAAGGCAAAAGGGCAAAAGTCGGAAGAACAGAAGTTCTACAGGAAGTTGTTCACCGCTTTTTTCTACACTATATTTGCCTTGTTTTTGTGTGTAACAAGGCATATATGCTTGCTTCTCACTAGCAAAAACCAAAGCGGTTTTGGGGTTTCCGTTTTGCTTGCTTTCTACTCAAAGCTCTCTTTCACTTTGTGTCTCATGTTTAGGACAATAACATGGATCCTTTGTGTTTACTTTGATCTTCTTCAGCCATACGTGGCATATGCATGACTTCTATTTCAATGTAACAGTACTATAAGAATTGGTTATATTAAGTTGCCAAAGATTAGTCACACCGAAAACTTAACGCTTAACCATATAAAGTTAACATATGCAATTTAACCTAAAACTATTCGTAGACAAAGCTTGAAGGATTAAACAACTTAAGGTTTAAGAGTAAAAAATTGTAACTTAGAAAATGGAGTTTAAGTTTCTTACTTTAGAATGAGAATCTAGCAGGAAGAAGGTAAGGATTACCTCTTATTATTTAAATTGATAAAATTCTATATATGAAAAAAAAATTATTTGATGCATTATATAAATACACACACACAATTAAACACAGAATGTGTTCACATTATAGTTAATAAATTTGTATGCAACTTTTTCGGGATAATCAGCATGTTATATTTTGAGATTATTCTTACTAATAGTAATTAAGATATTGAGATTATGATAAATGAATTTTTTTAATTGAATTGGAAAGTCAAATCTTCATTTTTGTGTTAAGTAAGATTTTTTAGAATGAACTAGGACCAAAAAGATAAAATTAATTAGTTAATTATAATAAGTAGCATATCAATAGACTTTAATGCTTTTTTAATAAGAAATAGTCTCTATATTTATTAGGGTAGAGTTGCGTATTAACGAATCTCTTCACTTTTCGGCGAGATTTTACTAAATATTATTGTTGTATAAGAAATTCAATAAATGCAAATAAAAATCAATGTGCTTAGCCAAGAATCTTAAGTAAAGCAGATGTACATAGATTGATAAAGTTGTTGCACAACCTTTATTTTGTGGTTAATAATTTTAAGCACAAACAGTACTTAAGTGATTTGGTTTCACCCTTAACCCATTTCAGTTTTCACAATATATCCCTGTTACAATCTTCAATCCCTGTCAAAAACACAAAACGACGAGTCTTGAAACGCAAAGCAGGTCAAACGACGACGTCTCTGGCTCTCTGCAGCTTTCAATAATCCCTAAAACCCAAGTTCGTTCTTTATAGGGTTTTAGCTTCTTTGATTGTGAAGCAAAATCATCTGGTAAGTATTTCACTTTAAATCCGATTTTGTTTGACTAGTTAATCCGCTAATATATCCTTAATTTCTTCAAATGCCTTTTTACACAAATAGAATTTTCGTTAGAAATCTCCATCTACTCACCAAAAATCCAAGCTTTAGGTTTCCATTTCCATACACTCATGCTTGTACGGATGCAGTCCCTGGTAGTTGCAGTAGCTGTAGTTTATTTAACCCATTGATGGGTCGTAATTTAATTTCTTCAATTTTTTTCTTGTCAAAAAACACTGTATTTCCCCCGTCCTATATAGATTCTGTTAAAAGCCTCAAATTTACGAGAAATTACTGTTCAGAAAAGAAAGCTGAAGGTGGGTCTGGTGGGTGGACTGAGGATATTGAGTATTTAGATGAATCAGGTAGCGTTATTTATAGTGGTAAAGGTATAAGATCGGTTGAGCCGGGGCTCGATGACCATGTGATGGTTGGTGGGATTAAGAAGCCTTTTCTAAATGTTTCTGCAGTTGCAAAGATTGTTGAGGTTGTTAAGAGATGGAAATGGGGGCCAGAACTGGAGACCCAATTGGAAAGGTTGCAGTTCGTGCCAAATATGATTCATGTAAATCAAGCTCTAAAAGTTATTAGTGATACTGAGGCATCATTAAGTTTGTTTAAATGGGCCAAGAAGCAGTCTTGGTATGTGCCAAATGAAGATATTTACGTTTTGTTGTTTGATGGATTGAACCGAAGTAGGGATTTTGATGGAATTCAGTCTTTGTTTGATGAGATGGTTCAAGATTCAAGTAAGATTGGCATCTCCTCGTTTAATGCATATAATAGGGTTATTCAGTATATGGCTAAAGCAGAAAGGTTGGAAGTTTCATTTTTTTGTTTTAAGAAGGCTCAAGACTCGGGATGTGAAATCAACACCGAAACTTACAACACGCTTATAACGTTGTTTCTGAATAAGGGTTTACCATACAAGGCATTTGAGATATATGAAAGCATGGAATCAGCACAATGTTCACTGGATGGGTCAACATATGAGTTGATGATACCAAGTCTGGCCAAATCAGGCCGTCTTGATGCAGCTTTTAAGCTTTTCCAAGAGATGAAAGACAGGGATTTCCGGCCAAACTTTAGCATCTTCTCTTCACTAGTTGATTCCATGGGGAAGGCAGGGAGATTGGACACATCCATGAGGATTTACATGGAAATGCAGGGTTTTGGGCTTAGGCCTTCTGCTGCTATGTACGTTTCCTTGGTGGAGTCTTATACTAAAGCTGGCAAATTAGAAACTGCACTTAGACTTTGGGATGAGATGAGGAAAGCTGGCTTTAGGCCTAACTTTGCATTATACACGATGGTGATAGAGTCCCATGCAAAGTCTGGAAAGCTTGATGTTGCAATGACTACCTTTCAAGATATGGAGAAGGCAGGATTTCTGCCCACCCCTTCAACCTACTCATGCCTTCTTGAGATGCATGCTGGCAGTGGACAAGTGGATTCTGCTATGAAACTATACAACTCAATGACCAATGCAGGACTCAGACCAGGTCTAAGTACATATACTGTCCTTTTAATTCTCCTGGCTAAAAAGAAACTTGTGGATGTGGCTGCCAAAGTCTTACTTGAAATGAAGTCGATGGGATTTTCTGTTGATGTAAGTGCCAGTGACATTCTAATGGTTTATATCAAGGATGGTTCTGTTGATTTGGCCTTGAGGTGGCTGCGATTCATGGGTTCATCAGGCATAAGGACAAATAATTTCATTATCAGGCAGTTGTTTGAATCTTGCATGAAGAATGGTTTATATGAATCAGCAAAACCTCTTCTTGAGACTTATGTAAATTCTGCTGCTAAAGTTGATCTCATACTTTACACATCAATACTTGCGCATCTAGTCAGATGTCAGGAAGAGCAGAATGAGAGGCATTTGATGTCAATCCTAAGTACAACAAGACATAAGGCACATGCTTTTATATGTGGTCTTTTCACTGGCCCAGAACAACGGAAACAACCAGTCTTGACCTTTGTGCGAGAGTTTTTTCAGGGCATTGATTATGACTTAGAGGAGGGAGCTGCAAGGTACTTTGTAAATGTTGTTCTTAATTATCTTGTTTTAATGGGCCAGATAAACCGAGCTCGATGTGTCTGGAAAGTTGCTTATGAGAACAAGCTTTTTCCAAAGGCTATAGTTTTTGACCAGCATATAGCTTGGTCCCTGGATGTAAGGAATTTGTCTGTAGGAGCTGCTCTTATAGCAGTTGTGCATACCCTTCATAGGTTCAGAAAGCGCATGTTGTATTATGGTGTCATACCAAGACGGATCAAATTGGTTACAGGACCCACCCTAAAGATTGTGGTTGCACAGATGTTAAGTTCAGTAGAGTCTCCATTTGAGGTGAGCAAGGTAGTTCTAAGGGCTCCAGGGGACATTGTAATGGAGTGGTTTAGGAAACCTATTGTCCAGCAGTTTCTTCTAAATGAAATCCCTTCCAGGGCTGACATACTGATGCACAAGCTAAACATGCTATTCCCTAGTTCTGCACCTGAAATCAGGTCACTTTCCCCTCCCAAACCACTTATGTCTGCGAAGACTATGTGATTATCAAGATGATTGATTCTCAGGTAATATACTTGCAGTTTTGAAATGATTTTTCTTGTTATTCTTTAAGATATGTAATGTACTCTTCGTTTTGCTATTCAGATAAATTGGTAGCCATGGAACTGAAAATATTGAGAGTAGAAGTTGGGGAAATGTAGTTGCTATTTCCAGTTATGACAAGCAAAACAATGGTCGCAATTGTGATGCTTTCTATGATGGCCACGTAATTATTTCTGTCTAGAGATACGCTAAATTACATTGAAATTTAGGAGCCACACAAATTAACCACACGGTCGTTTCTATCATTGGTCATGGGTGAGATGGAAGACTGTTCGTCCGTTGACCTTGCTTTCCTGACAAACTTGAGTCAGCAAACAAAAATGAATCTTACCATCAAAGGCCATGTGCCATTTTAGTGGCAGACACAGATCGAGTGGAAGAAGAATGAAAAATGGCTGACCCTGTGCTATGAGCAATAATCAATGACCGTGGGAAAAGATAAAGAACTACGCTGGAGGAAGAAAACGGAAAAATAAAATGTAAGACAAACAAACGACGTCGAAGATTAAGTATTGTTGAATAGAATAAGAACACCCTGTACTTGTGACAGTCTTAACAAACCATGCTGTAAAATAATTCATTCTTATATTGTATAGTTGTATTGCGTAGTTTTAAACTTGTTTTTAAAAGTTATAATAATAAATAATAATCATAATTAGTATAAAATAAGAATAGTTTTCAAATATTTCAGATATAAATAATAACTATAATTTATATGAAAAATAATCATCATTGTACAAATATAAAATTAAGAACAATATAAAGTATTTAAAATATTATAATTATAATTTTTATTATTTAATAAATAATAATTTCATTAAAACATCTAATAAAAAGAACAATAAATATCTTTAACTCCCAAATTATTACAATTTATAATAAAAGTTTATGATAAGGAAACAACCAAGTAAAATTGAAACATGAAACAAAAACATATATTATTTAATTTGTTATCAATTAAATATATTATATAGTTAATTAATTAAAATTAATTATTACTAAAATTATAAATATCTTAATTCAATAATTATTAATAAATATAATTCAATTTTAAAATATTTTTAAAATATATAAATTTCAAATAAAATTTGATTTAATAATTAAAAATAGATAAAATAAATATTAGTTTATAAATAATAAATTATTTATTTTTAAAAAATAAAATATTTTTATTAATCCTTTATCAATAAATATAATATAAAAGATTAAATAAAATAAAAATTAATTTATTTTTATATTTTATTTAATGTATAATTATTATTAGTAATAAAAATGTTTATTTTATTTTAAAAAATTAAACAATCACAATAAAAGTTGAAATTAATATCTAATTAAAAAACTATGAAAAAAGAATAGAGTGGAGGTGGCAAGGGGGTGGCGGGAATTTTTTAAAAAGTTTTGAAAATTTTGCTAATAATTTTTTTTTTCAAAATTTTCAATACTGTAATATAAATATTGGTCAAAAACACATCAATACTAAGTACTAACCATTATTTACATTCGATATACAAGTAATTTTATTTCGTACCGACTCGTACGAAAAGAAAATAATGGTAAAGACATTGTTTAATAGTCCTTGCAACCAATAGTACATATGAGAAAATCGAAGCATAATAGTTATTCTCTCTTTGTCTTCTTTGCGTACTGGTTCCATTTCTACCTTTCGAAAAATACTGGTAACAGTTAGGAGGTGCTTGGTTCACAAAGGGTAATGAGAATAAGAATGAGAATAAATATAGAAAGGAATGAGAATAAATGTAATCATTACAATTATGATTTTTTTTAATAAAATCAACATTAGCGCAAAAAACAGACAAAGGCAGGGAAGACAAAGAAAACTAACCCAAGCCAACAGGCTTACCCCGTACACCCGGAACCTAATAGCCTTTCCCCCTCAACAATAACAGAAGCCGAACAATCTGAATTTAAAATGGAGACTAAACAAGAAGGACGATCAGTCCAATGATGTGGGTTTGCATGTAATAAAGCTACTCTGGCTAAAGCATGAGCCGCCTTATTGGCAATCTTACGCGTCCATTGAAAGGACAAGTGAAGGAAATGTCGCTTGAATGATAAACAATCAAGGGTCAAAATTCCAATCTCAGACCGATTTGGCGAAGGAGCTAATATTGATTGGATTGCTGTCAAATAATCCGACTCTACAATGACCTTGACAAGCTGTTGGTCTTTTAGCCAAGAAAGAGCTTCCCTTATAGACATAATTTCAGCAAGAACTGGGTCAAATAGGGCAGGGAAAAAACCTGAAATAGCAGTCACAAACCTACCTCGTGCGTTCCTAAGAACCGCAACAAAGTTTTTCGTCTGAACATTCTCTGGAGAAACAACGAACTCGCTGTCTTCTTTCTCCCGAATAGAGAACCTTTGCAACCCTGAATCCATGAAGCTAAAACGAAAATCTAAGAGAGACCGACGTATAAATAATACCTAGACCTCACCTTGCACATGAACGGCAAGACCAACACTTGCACTCGTAGAGAGAGAGAGAGAGGCAAGAACTAAACCAAGAGAGGCAAGAATCATTACAATTATGATAGTTAGTTAAGATAAAATAATGATTACCATTACCATTAATAGTGGTTGGTTTGTTAAAAATGTTGAGACATAAAAATTTATTAAAATTTTGTTTTATATCAAATTTTAAATATATTTTAATTGATTATTTTTAATTTATACACCCTATTTAAAATGACAGAATGTTTAGAATTAAGTATATTGCGGGTGTTTTTCCTTTCCAATAGCTCTTGAAAAAAAAACTCTAATATTTTCTTGCATCAGTATATCATTAGTTATATAATATCCTCAAAATATAGTTTAATTATCCAAAATATTGTGCAATTCATCGACACAACCATAATATCCATCATTCTATTGCTATAGCAAAATCAAGTAACATAATTTAATACAAATTACGTTCCTCTGATAATGCAAATGATGTTATATTTTAAGTAATTAATGAATAATATTTTAATTAATTACAATATAATTAACAAATTAATTAATTATATTTTAATTAATTACATCTTAATTATATTTTAATTAATTAAAAATTTTGATTAGATTTTAATTAATTAAATATATTTTATCTTGATTAATTATTTTAATTAATTAATTATATTTTAATTAATTAATTTTATTTTATTTTAATTAATTAATTTAATCAATTATATTTTATATTTTAATTAATTACATTTTAATTATATTTAATTAAAAATTAAAAATATTAGTGTTGGTAGGAATCAAAGCCATCCCATACATGGAAGGTATGGACTATTATCTAAAACTTGAGTATGAAATAACTATTCAATCAATCGTAATAAATAACTAACTATTACCATTCATTTTTTTCCTATTAATTTATTCTCATATCCCTTAACCAAGTACCCCTTACTATTACAGCAGATTATCCTTGGCTGTAACTCAATGGCAGAAAAGAGCAGAAGTGCGATGATTGGAAGAGGGATTAAAGAATCTGCTGGAGGCACAAATGAGAAACAAAAAAGAGATCAACGACATCAAATCCATGTTTCAGTAACTCATGCAGAAGATGTGAAAGGCATGCAGAAGATGTGAAAGGAAAACTTCGAAGCAGGGACGGAGCTACAATGGGGGCAAGTGGGGGCAACAATTTTTATACAAAAAAAATATTATTTTAAGTTTTGCCCCCACAAAAAAATAAAATTTTGCTCCCATTAAAATTTTGCCCCCATTAAAAATAAAATTTTGTTCCTATTAAAATTTTGCCCCCACTCAAAAAAATTTCTGGATTCGCCTCTGCTTCGAAATGACGTCACAGAACTTTGGAGAGATGGAAAGCTATACCATTTTGACAAGATTCAACAAGATGAACTTCCCCAAATTTGATGATGCTGAAGTTAGGAGTCGGATCTATCGATGCAAATAGTTTTTCACAATCAACCGCACACTAGACGAATTGAAGGTTTGTGTGGCGTCCCTGTATATGGAAAGAATAGCGCTAGAATGGTACCAGCTGATGATCGGGAATAGAAGTGGAGTGGAATTGCTAAAATGGGAGGAGTTTATAGCGACACTAAGATAGAGATTTGATGAAGAAAATTTTTGAAGATCCAACCGGCGACTTGAAGGAACTTAAACAAGAAGGATCGACATTGAAATATTGTGCACCGTTCGAAAAACATTTGAATAAACTAACACTCCCAGAAGTTTATTTTATAGGTTTTTTCCTAAAGGGCATTACACTCGAGTTGGAACCAATGGTCAAGATGATGGATCCATCAATGCTCTAGCAAGGGTACGCATTCGTTAAAAGACAAGAAGCTATAGTAGCTGCCAACGTACCCATGTACTGCAGAAAATGATCAAAAACATTGGGGCAGATAGGAGGAGGAGCTAATTTAACATACAAGGGGACAAATCCAACCACCTCTCTAGTTACAAATAATCCCAAAACATGCGAGGGATAAATACGATGAATAGTAAAGTTTGACAAGAAGAGGGCAAGAGGGTTGTGTTTCTAGTGCGATGAAAAATATACTCTGGGACATAAATGCAAGAAATGACAGCTTCAGTTTACATGGTAGAGGAGGATGACTTAATTGAAGGTGAAAGGATTAGCGGGGAACTAGAACAAGGGGCACCAGCAAGTTCTAGGGTGTCTCTGAAGGCGATATGGGTCTAAAGGGCTAAGGAGAGTTTAAACAGATCAAGGTAATGGGTAGTCACCAGAGGAAACCATCGCATATCCTTATCAATTAAGCACGTAATTTTTTAGACGAGAAACTAATCAGAAAAGGGCACGTAAAGTTGGTAAAAATGCTAACTTTAAAAAACATGGTGGGAGGAGGTCTTAAACTAAACTGTCATCAAATGTGGAGGAATTTTGCCTGAAAGATGCAAGGGTTATGATTCACAACTAATGCACTCATCATCGAACTAGGAGGTTGCGACATAGTATTAGGAGTCTAGTGGTTGGCAACACTGGAATACGTACTATGCAACTTTAAAGAACACACCATGGAGTTCCACTAGGAAGGCCAAACAATCAAGTTACATGCAACCCAGAGGAGAGTGCAAGAGAGATATCAAGTAAGGGTATTTGGAAACAGGTATCTAATTCTAGTAAGAACTCATTTTTTATGCTATGTTTAACCTATCCAATGGAGTTCCACATGCAACAATTGTCATTGGGGGATCAAAAAAATACTAGAGAAGAAATGGAAGGACTCCTCACAGAGTTTGGCTAGGTATTTCAGGAGATGAGATGGCTACCTCCAAAAAGAACGCGTGACCACAACATTCCCCTCAAACCAGGAGTAGAAGCTATCAGCATAAGACCCTATATATATTTAGGCGAGCAAAAGGATGCAATCGAGCATATTGTGCAGGAATTGTTGGAACATGGACTCATAAGATCAATTGTAAGTCCCTACGTGTCACCAGTAATCTTAGTTAAGAAGAAAGGACAATGCATGGAGGGTGTGCATTGACAACCGAGAGATGAAAAAACATATGGTTAAAAGTAAATTCCCTATTCCGATGATTGAGGAATTGTTAGAGAAACTGAAAGGATCTAGCTGGTATTCCAAATTAGATTTGAGGTTCGATTATCACCAAATCAGGATGAGGGAAGAAGACATTCCAAATATGGCATTAAAAAAGCACGAGGGATGCTTCAAGTTTTTGGTGATTCACTTTGGGCTCACAAATGTGTCCTTTACCTCCAAAGCCTTATGAATGAGATTTTGAGACCATACCTATGGAAATTTTTGCTGGTTTTCTTCGATGATCTTCTCATATACAGTTGTAATTTCACGCAACATTTAGCACATCTACGACAAGTTTTACATATCTTGAAACAACAACAACTCTTCCTTAACTGGAGAAAGTGTCTTCGGTTAGGGCTTGACAGATCAAATGCTTAGGGCATTCAATCTTTAAAGAAGGGTGCCAACGAATGGTAAGAAGATTCACACAATTTAACACTAACCATCACTATAAACACTTAAGGACCTGAAGGGTTTCCTCAGGTTAACAAGATACAACCGTTGTTTCATTAAGTAGTATGGGGTAATAGCCCAACATCTAAATGCCTTGTTAAAGAAACAACTGTAGGAAAATCCCGGTGTGTCCATCACATGGACACGGTGCGGAAAACAAAAATTTTTTGTCCCGGGACATTCCCGAAAGCCAGGATCCATGTGTAAGTATAACTAGTCAAACCATAACGACCAAC
>JAOQMR010000002.1:17617171-17629915 GCA_027563865.1 Erythroxylum pelleterianum
TTCTGTTCTGAGATTTACGATATGTAATATATGTGTGTGGGTTTGAGTTACTAAATAAAATAAATATCAGTGTGATGATTGGTTTTGTTTGTTCTGTCTTGGGTGGCATCCATGTATCCTCCAAGGGGGTATTTGGGTGTTACATTTGTAATCACGGAAAACAAAAATAAAGTTTTTCCTCAAATTTGTTCATGGTATCAGAGCCGTCATTGCTTTGGTGCTGCCATAAAATTTAATTTGTGTTCTCTCCACATGAGCTCCAAGACGTGTGGTGATAATTCATATAATTAAACATCCAAAGAGAGGTGTATTGAAAGCTTCTTTATGATTGGTCTGCTGAGATGGAAAACAAGACTGAGAAGTCCGCAACTGATCAATCTGTCAAGAAATTCATTGACAGTACCTCTCCTTTTTATCTGAATTCTTTAGATAACCTAAGTATGATGATTAGCTTTTGTGTCTTGAAAGGGAGAAACTATGACATGGGTAAAGGCCATGAAAAATGCCTTGCGTGTTAAGAATAAATTGGGCTTTGTTAATGGTACTGTTACCAAGCCAAAATTAGGAAAACCTGAGGCAGGTTTGTGGGAAATTTGCAATTCCATGATGGTTTCTTGGCTCTTTAATTCGATCGATCCTATACTTCAACCAAGTGTGGATTACTTTGAGACAACAAAAGAACTTTGTGATGATTTAAGAGATTGTTTTTCTATTGGTAATGCACCATGTATTCATCAATTAAAAGTAGATATAGCTAGAGTGAAGCAACAGGGGCAATTAACTGTGACCTATTAGACATGTTTCACGGGCATGTGGGATGAGTAGAGCAGTTACACCCATGTGCCAGTGTATAAATACAATGGTTGCACATGCAATGTGACTGTCTAACTCCTCAAAGAAAGAGAAGAAGAAAAGATTCATCAGTTCCTTATGAGTCTTAATGACTCAATTTTCGGGACAGTAAGAACCAATTTCCTGAGTATGGATTCGTTTCCAAACTTGAGTATAATTTACTCAATGGCAGTGTAGGAGGAGAGACATAAATCAGTTGTGTGAGGTTGTTACAAAAGAAGCGAAGCTATGGGATATTCGTTGTGTATCTCAACAGAACAGAATCTAACCAACAAAAGGGGGGAATTGGTGAGCAAATGGTGTACATGCACACATTGTGGTAAAATAGGACATGAAGTTTCCCGGTGTTTTGAAATAATTGGGTACCTAGAAGGTTGGGGCCGTGGAGGATATGGCAAATGTGGTGGTGGAAGAAGCAAAGGGCGAGGTCGTGCATCAGCCAATGTTGTGCAAGGAAATAGTGTTGCATCTCAGAACTCCAAGGGAGACAATTCACAACCATAAATACTAGGATTGACTAGTGCTCAAATGAAACAAATTATAACTATTTTGGCAAAGTCAAGCATGTCTAACTCGAGTGGTACAAATGAAAAGTTGCATGATAAGGCCGTTGAACCAAAATGGCTCCTTAATAGCAGAGCATCTCATTATATGACTACAAATTTTGATTGCTTGTGAAGTGTCTATTAAGTGACACCTTCATCAATTGTACTTCCAAATGGAGACCAAACAATGGTTGAACAAGAAGAATCAGTATATTTTAAAGGAGGAGTGCTTCTCAAAAGAGTGTTATACATGCCTTGTTTGAATTGCAATCTAATTTCTCTTAGTAAATTAATTGAAGATAGTAACTGCTTTGTTACATTTACTGATGAGCTATGTGTTATGCATGACTTCACTTTGAGGACGTTGATTGGTGTGGGTGAGATGAGAGATGGAATCTACTTCTATCATTCGGTAGCATCAGCACGAGCATTTTATGTAAGTAGAGGTGAAGATTATGTGTTGTGGCATCAACACATAGGACACCCTTCAACCTAGATAACATCTCATTTTCCTGGTGTTAGGAGCGATAATTGTAATTCAAGACGTGTATGTGAGATATGTTTATAGGCTAAACAAACTAGAGATATGTTTCGTATCAGTTTAAATAAAGGTATGGAATCATTTGAATTAATGCATTGTGATATTTGGGGCCCATATCGTGTTGCTTCTCATTGTGGTGGTCATTATTTTCTAACAATGGTTGATGATTTTTCTCGAGTTTTTTGTATGTGTTTAACGGTAGAAAAGAAGGAAATTTCTAATATGTTAATATCCTTTTGTAAGATGGTGATGACCCAGTCCAAAAAAATCTGTTAAGTATGTGAGGAGCGATAATGGTCTTGAGTTTAAGATAAAATTCATCAAGTAGTTTTACATTGAGAATAGGATCTTACATCAAACCTCTTGTGTGTGTGCACCTCAACAAAATGGTTGGGTAGAAAGAAAACATCATCACATTCTCAATATGAAACGAGCTCTAAAATTTCAGGCTTATTTACCTCTCGAATTTTGGGGTGAATGTGTTCTTACTGCTACATATTTGATTAATAGAACAACAACTCAATTTTTACAAAATAACACACCCTATGAACTATTGTTGGAAAGGCACCTTTATACTCACACATGCGTGTTTTTGGTTTCTTATGTTATATCTCACACAAGTCAACTACTTCTGATAAGTTCGAAACTAGAAGCAGAAAGTGCATATTTGTTGGGTATCCATTTGGTAAGAAGGGTTGGCATGTTTATGATATGAAAATGATATGAAAACAAGAGATTTTATTGTGTCAAGGGATGTGGTGTTTTGTGAAAATGATTTTCCTTTTGTGTAGAAACCAAATACAGAGGTAATTGGTTTAGACAAGGAATGTGCAGCAAGGGGGAGAGTTGATATGCATGATGGTGATAGTGATGTTTAGTGTGTGAGAGAGAGTTGTGAGTTGGCAACAAAGGGGAGTGGTTCTGAGAACAAACAAAGAAGTGGTGAAGCAGTGGTTTTAGAAGAACAAAATAATGATAATAGTTTAGAAATTGGTACTAAACCTATGTAGTGTGTGAGGTGACCCCTTGCTCAATTTCAAGACTACATATGCTACATTGCTTGTTGTGATTCATCTATCACTCACCCTACATCTGTTGGCTCCTCAGGTACCCCTTATCCTATAGCTAATTATGTAAATTGTGATAACTTTTCTATAGCATATAGAAAATTTTTAGCTGCAATTACCAAAGAAAAAGAGCCAGAGCATTTTGGTGAGGCAGTAAAGAATAAAAATTGGGGCGATACCATGCAAGCTGAAATAAATGCATTTGAAAGAAATGGGACCTGGACTTTGCAGAACCTGCCGCCTAATAAAACTTCAATAGATTGTAATAGGGTGTATCATATCAAATACCATAGTGATGGGCAGGTTGGACGATACAAGGCAAGTGAAAGGAATAGATTATACTGAGACCTTTGCTCCAGTTGCGTAAATGGTCAGTATATGTGCATTTCTAGTCGTTGCAACTATCAAAGGCTAGGAATTACATCAAATGGATGTGCATAATGCATTTTTGCATGGTGATTTGCATGAGGAGATGTATATGCGATTGCCGCCAAGTTTTGCCCCTCTTAACCTGGAAAGGTTTATCGTCTTCAAAAATCAATCTATGGGCTGCGATAAGCTCCTCACATGTGGTTTTTAAAATTGATAACAGTTCTTGAGGCAAATGGGTTTGTTTAGTTAAGGGCAGATTTCTCATTCTTCATTTGTCATATGGGTAATGTTTTCCTTACAATCTTGATCTATGTTTATGATCTAGTTATTGCAGGAAATGATAATGATGCAATTCGTGACTTTAAGCATTATATGAGTAAAATGTTTCACAAGAAGGAAATGGGGGTGCCCAAGTATTTTTTGGGAATGGAGATCGCGAGAGGATTTACTGGTCTATTTATGAGCCAACGCAAATATATACTCGACATACTTGCTGAGTGTGAGCTTTTAGGTGCAAAATTTATTGCAGCGACATTTGAGTAGAACCATTAATTGGTTGAATTTGCTGGTGACAAGTTGGGGGATCTTGAGAGATACCATTGTTTAGTTGGGCACCTCACTTATCTAACAATTACAATACCAAAATTATGTTATTCGGTTCACATTTTGGCTTAATTTATGCAAGCTCCACCCCAAGAACACTATGATGTTGTGCTTTGAGCCTTGCGATCCTTGAAGGAAAATCCAAGTCAGGGAATTCTCCTTAAAGCTGGTGGTGATTTGCAATATGCATATTATGATTCAAACTAGGCAAGCTTTTCGTTAACTAGACGATTATTGACTGGCAATTTTGTGATGCTTGGTTGATATCCCATCTCTTGGAAAACCAAGAAACATCACACAGTGTCTAGATCATTTGCAGAGGCAGAATACCGATCCATGGTAAATGCAACCTGTTAGTTAATTTGGCTGAAATCTTTCCTTCAATCTCTTGATGTTTCTCATTCCAAGCCAATGAGACTATTCTATGTTAATCAAATAGCTCTTCATATAGCAACCAATCCGGTGTTTTATGAGAGGACGAGGCATATTAAATTGGACTATCATTTTGTGCAAGATCAGATTTGGATTGGATGTCTTGCTACTTTGTATATTCGTTCTGTAGAGCAGCTGGTTGATATATTCACCAAGGGTCTTGGCAAATAACAGTTTCATTATTTGTTGGGCAAGCTGAGCATTTGTGATATGCATTCTCTAACTTGAGGGGGAGTATAAAGGATCATTGGAGCATCTTAGGAATATAGTATTTTAGGAATATATTGCAACACCCACATATCCACTGGGAGGATATGTAAGTGTCACATAAAACAAAACCGAGACAATCCAAATCATATTAAAAATTTCTTACATGCATTCCAAAAAACTCAAGCAATCAAACATTACAATCCATTAGAAGTTACTTTATAAACATATCAAGATATTCCAAAAATTCCTTGAAAATAAGACTGTTGTACCCCGCTTAATTCCGGAGTCCAACGCTTGCTCTGATACCACAACTGTTGGACCACGCTTCCGGAACCCAACATTCGGAATCATGAAAGCTCTGATACCATACCTGTTGGACCCTGACATTTTTGAAGTCCAACTCCCAGAAATCATGTAAAACATGGGCTTGTGCTTGTTACCATGCATGGTTATTCCACTTAACCCTCATTAGTCATCCTCAATTCATCTTCATTCTCTAATACCGTAAGTGTCGAGCCCCCTTTTCGAATTATTCTTATACTGAAGCAAATATTATGTGCTCAATTTCCATCCAGAAATTGAAATTTTTAGAGACTGAATTAATGCCCTATTTCTTCAAAAAATTTAAAATCTTATGTCTCTAGTTTATTCTGAAACAAAAATCAACTCATTCGGAGCTCTACAGATCAAGATATCATCAAAATACCGAAGTATGTTCAGTAACATATCCAGTTCATACTCTTCCAACCGATACCCTTACTTTGATTCAATAAATATTTTTCAAATCAACCCTAAAGGCTACCAATTTTTGTGGATAGGTAGAAACATGCGTTAGGAATCTATTTGTTCTAGAATCACTTCATTTGGAGGTCGGACAAAGAAGTTATGGCCAAAAGGATCGAACATGATTTTGCCCTTAATCATATTGTACCTATCTTGGGATAATTGGCATAACTTTCACTAGAGATTTCGGATTAGGATAATCTTAGGATGGTTTCAAAGAAGACTTTAAGATCTACAATTTCACGAAGACCTCAAAGAGAGATTTTGCCATATAGAGGGTCATAATCTCGAATTTCCAAAAGGGTGATGGGTCAGACGAAAGGAGTCAGTATAAGATGAATCAGACAAAGGCTTGGTCAGAGATGCATCAGACGAATGGTCAAGAAGCATCAGACGAAAGCTTGGTCAAAGATGCATTAGACAAATGGTCAAGAAGCATCGGATGAAGGCTTGGTCAAAGATTCATCAGACGAATGGTCAAGAAGCATTAAACGAATGATCAAAGAAGCATCAGACGAAGGCTTGATCAAGGAAACATCACCACTTATAAAAATCATATCTCTTATCTCCGACAAAAAATCACAAACTTTATACCATTGGAAAGCTAAGACGATAAACTGCAACTTTTTAGATGACAACTTTGTCTAATTTAGCCTAGGTCAATACAGTTTTTCCCCAGTAGTCGGTACACACATTTACCCTTATGAAAGACTATGATTATGTCCTTAATCATACTGTGCCTACTTTGGGGCAATTTGCATCACTTTCACTAGGGATGTCGGATTAGGGTCATTCAAAGACCATTTTGACGAGGACTTCTAGACTACAACTTCCATAAAGACCCCCAAAATAAATTTTGCTTCCAAAAGGGTCAAAATTACAAATCAATGTAGCATTCCCATATTCACTTCCTCTAATACAATATCACTTCTTAACATTTCAACTACCAAATTGATTTCATTAAACTCTCAAATCTCAACTTATTTAACTCATCATAATGAACCACTTCTCATCATTCATAATTCCTATCTTTCCTTTCCATAACATCTCACTTATGTGTATATATATATATCAACATTTCATGTTTAAAGTTCGTCAACTCAAGTTGATAACTTCTTCAAATATACGAAATTCCAACTCAACATCATCTATACACAATTCATATTTTATTAACAGCAAAAATAAGAGTTTGCAAGACTTTAATGCGACTAAAGCCTTGCTTTTACAAAATCTAACTTAATTTACAAAAACATTGCAAAAGTAGGATGATTCCTCGACTCCTGGTTACTCGATCTTATTTTCTTCACCTGAAGATAGGACAAAAAGGGGGGTGAGCTTAAAAGCTCGTAGGTAACAGTTTATAACTGAAAAATAAGCAAAACCTTTGATATGTTCATTTGTCAATATAAAATTCAAATTGAAGTCATAAATTGTATCGTTCTCAATTTCTTAATCAAAATTTACAAATTTCAAAACATGTATGCATCAAACTTGTTAACATATCATAAGCACATAAGCACATCGGAATGGTTTGGGTGGATCCAAAACAGAACATACTACACATTTCCCATAAGGGTCCTGTGTAGCCGTGAATAGAATGTACTATCGCAATCCAATTTAATGGTCTTGCGTAGTCGTGAATTTAGAGGAGTCCATGAAGGAGCTCTATACCACTAGCGGGCTGGCGGGAGAAGCCTTTTGTCAAAGTGCACTTGACTTAACTTAGGGGATCACCACAAACCCATATAACATGCATTTCATAGCTTGTAAACTTGTTACCCAAAATGACACTTTTTCGAAACTTGATTTTTCATAAACATGAGATATTTCGAAAACCATTTTCGAAAACATGATTTCATAAACATGTATCTTTTCCAACAAGAATCATTTTCAAATTCTTTTCACAAATCATTCATACAATTCATATACCAAACATATAGCACTTCTCAATACATTCAAGAGTAATAAATGCAACACGTATGATGCAATTGAAATCATTAAGCTTCCTTGATCCAAAAAAAACTTTATTGGCTTATTTACTCTATTATAAATATGTACCCACCTTGATTTCCTAGCTTAAATACTTGCTCAAAATGCCTCTTCTCTTGCTCCTCTTGCCTTTCTTGATTTCCTTCATCAATGGCAAAACCCCATTCAATAGGAATCCAATTGAAAATCCCATAATGCAAAATCACTAAAATTGATTCTAGAATACTTAAACCCATGCATTTTCTAAACTCCATGAACTAAAATCCTTTCAAAAATCTAAAAGATTATAAATGGGCTTACCTTGATTCTTCACCAAATGAAGAGATCTTTGGAACAAATGGAAGCTCTTCTCTTTCTCTTTCCTTTTCTCTTCCTGAACATTCTCAAAATCTCTCTAGAAAGCTTAGAAAAATCAAAACCTAGCTTATTTTCACTTCTTTTCTCTCTTCTCCACTGAAACTCTCTTCTCCTCTATTTGTTTTCGTATTTCTCTTCTTTCTCTGCCTCAAATCACGTTTTTCCCTTCTTAAAAGAACAAAACAACATTTCTTCTTCCATTTCTACCCTTAATTAGTGTGCAAAGTTCATTTTGCCCTCCCTTATATGCTTATGGTCTTTCATCCTTGAGTGTCTTGCCAAAAATACCCTTGAACATTCTTATAACCTTAACACTTAAATTCCATTAACCTATGCAATAAATCCTACTAACTTTGACATAATTAAATAACTCCAAAAATGTAACATCCCACCCCCGATGGGAAGGGTAGAATAGTAATTTGGAAAGGACTGAGAGCGATCAGGTTTGTTTTGAAATATCCATGCATAACCGTACTTGTGGATAGTGAAATTTTGCACATGAAAATAACTGTACATGCATTCATGACATTTCCCGGTATGTGTGCCTAACTGCGATTTTGTTGTGAAAAATATGATTTGGTGCTTAAAAAATTAAATTGGAGTGAGTTTTATGTGTTTTATATTTTAGAGGAATTTTAGGGACTTTTCTGAAATTTTACGGGGAAACTTTCCGGACCGAAAAAATCGCCAAGTGGCGAACTGTTTGGTTTTCGATACTGAAAATTTCTGCCCAATGACACTGTAATATTGAGTAAATGCTTTTGGGATTATAATTAGGGCTGCTGGAATTGGATGAAATTTTATTGGGGTTCTTTTATTACAAAGTATGAAAAGAATTCTTGTTTTTGTTAGAAATTGCCAAGTGTCATGACATGTGTCATGACACTCTTGGATTCATTGAATGCTCTTTTCCTTGTTTCCATTCATTTTCGATAACTCCAAAATCAAAAGAATGAAAAGGGATTTTAATTGGTTTTTCTCCCTCATCCGAACTCTTCTACCACCTTCTTCTCTTTGATTTTTTCCACTTATTTTAGCTAAATTCCTGCCCTTCTCTCCTACCGTAAGTGTATCCTTTCCCTACGTAAGTTCAAACTTCCTACCTCCCTTGTTATGGTGAGGGCTGTGGGTGTGAGAGGTGTGAGTGGAAGGTAGAGAGTTGGGAGAAACTTGGAAGATTGAAGTTGGAAGACTTGGAAATTGAGAGCTTGGTTAGGTAAGCTTATGTTTAAGTGTTGATTGTTCATTTGATGTATTCATTGTGATGTTTATGCATCAAATTGTATGTGACCTATGCTTGTATATGTGGGCATGTAATTGGTTTGCTTAATTAGTGGTTGAGTGAGAAATGATGAATGTAAGTGTTATAGTGGTTGTATGAAAATTATGATAGTTTGGAAGTGGACTTTGTGAATAAAGATGAGCGGAAACCAATGAAAATTTATTGTGGAGTATGCTGCCATTTTTATACCTATTTATCCAAATGCATAACTTGATGAGATTAAGGCTGAATTCTTGGCTAAATTGGATGCTAAGTGGAGTGGAAATGGTATGAGAATGAAAGAATAGAGGTAGGTGTTGAAATCTGGAAATTTGTTTTGTACAGGTTTCAATATTTTGATCATAACTCTTTGTGTAGTTGAACAAATGAGGTGAGGCTTATCTTGAATTAAAGTTGAGACATTTGGCCACATTCCTTATGAAGGAAGTTCTGCTAAATTGTGGCTTGAAAGGATTTGAATTTGGCCTTGAAAGTTAGTTGTAGATGCTGTATTGTTTTGGAACACTAAATTTGGGCAGAAAGTTCGATCGACTTTTGACACCCTTAGAGGCGAAATTAGTTTTTGTGTCCTTCATGAAACTTGTAGATCTCTCTTTTCTCTATGAAATAGATACCAAGTTTGTTCAATTTAGAGTTCGGAGTCAAAAGTTATGAGCGCTCGAAGTTTGGAGGTCGGATCAAATGGGAGGGGCGAGCGCCCGCCCGAGCGGGTGAGCAAGTGAGGCGTCCGCTCGGCCGATTGGCTGAGCGGAATTTCTGTGGATTTTTCGGCCGACCGACCTCCTTCCACTCGTTTGAGCATAACTTCTTCGTCCGACCTCCGATCGACCTGATTTTCGAATAGTTGTTGACTTTAAGAGGAATTTTATGTTGCTCCTTACGAGGAATCAATTTACAAATTTCAACAAAACATACTTTTATTTTTAATTTTTTTATTACAACTCTCAATCAAATAAATTTGTTGTTTTTAACAAAAACTAGGAACAAAAATTAAAATTCACAATAGAAAATAAAAATAAAGTCAAACGATTCCTTAAATTAGAGCGATATGATGTCTTGGTCCTCAATAACTTAGTGAAAATTCCTCCTTTATTTTCTTAATTACACTAATAAAAACTTGAAAACACATATATACAAATAAAATAAGAGTGAATAATCTATTTTTACTATATATTTTTAAACCCTAAAATCAAGAAAATTGACAATTAAAGACTAAAGAAGTTAATGTAAATATAATTTGGAAAGAGATAGAAAATCTAAATTGACATGCAAGAAACACTATGTATAATACGAAGAATACTCGATAAAGAAATGGCGATTGAAAACTTGACAATCAAAAACAAACAAAAACTTGCACAAATAAATTAAACAAAACACTTACCTTAAACAATTTACGTATTTGTCTATAAAATGAAAAAAAAACAATCTCTTATAAAAAAATCTCGTTTTATACTAAATTGGTGAATCCAAGTTTTCAGTTCCTCTTTAATTTTTTATTCAAGAAATTGTTTATTGGATTTTTTATTCAGAAATAACCTTTTTATTAATTAAAAATAAAGTTACGTACACTACAAAATTTCTCTAATTTTATTGTATTAACGAAATTTTTATTGAATTGTTGTTTCATCTATTGTATTCGTTTTTTCTTCTTCGCTTCTGACTTTTGGAAATCCATTTCCAAGTAACTCAATTTTTATTATTTGACATTAAATTGATAACGTGCTATCTTATCTGACATTTATGTTCTTAAATTGAAACAAGGCACGCGCAACATTTCTTGCATATTATTTATTCAATTGCAATTAAACTCTCATAATATCTTTGGATAATGTCCATTTGTCTCTAAAATAATACGTAGTTACTTCCGCAATCATGAATCACCCATTTGATGTAACTACTCTATTAAAGAGTTCATCAAACACGAAGCCATCCAAAATCGAGTCTAGATTTTCTGTCTAATATTATAGTGTTTTATTGTGTCTAATAAATCTTAGCCATTTATTTATGTGAATTCCGTAAAATAAATGACTGAGATTCTATGAGACATAATAAAACAGAGTAATATTGGAAAGTATCGAGATTTTCCATAATCCTAAACATATGTTTTACAAGCGGGACTGAGAACTAACATTGGTACAATGGGGCCCATTGGAATTCAAAATTAAGAATGACAAGAGTAAAGAGTAAAAACAAATGGAGAAAAAGATCAAACGGTTGGGCTTAAACAACGAATGGCCTATCCAACAAATGAATTAAGAATGAGTAGAAGAAAGACAAGTACAAGAAGACCAATAGTTTTCAATAGGTCACATGAATGGTCAAAAAGGGCTCGCATGGAATCTACCTTCTTTTAAGTTTTATAAACACCTGTTAGCCATCCGCCTGTAACTTTCAACCGATATCTTTTTCTTTTGGAAGTATCTCTTCAACAGTTTTGGGATTTATTATCGTTAACCACTGAGAAAACGAATATAGTGCTTTAATAACCTTGTGTTATTCATAAGTTGCTAAAAAAACCCTGACATATAAATATTAGCAAACAAAACCTTAAGTTAAAATTTTATTAACTCACCGCCCCTTAAGCAAATCTGGTCAATAAATGGACTTAAAAAGTCTATTTTACCCTTACACTTAAAAGGTCGAGTTCTTGTTTTCGTTATCTAACAAACCATCGTTTTCTTTCCACCTTGCTGCCGTAATCCCTGCTCTTTCCTCCTTGCTGCCGGTTGAGTTGTAAGTTATCTTCTTTTTGTTTGTCTCCCCTGTTTTTCTTTTTACAGACTTTTGGGATCAGTGTGTTTGTGTAGTTGAGGAAGAAAATCGGCAATGGTTCTCTCCATGGATTTGCAGGACAAAGTAAGAGCAAGTGAACAATGGCGGCGAAGACTGAGCCTCCTTCTGTGGTGATCTCCAGTGTCTGACTCTTCTTCTATGGCTCCTTCTTCCTCCTCTCTTCCATCCCCGACTCCTAACCGCTCTCCTCTTCAACCCCTTCCTTCAGCATCGGTCTTGGCGCCGGCAAATCCCCCTTTTCCTAGCCCTAATCGCGACCAGAACCATGACCCCAACCTCCCTTCTCCTCTCCCTTCCAAGGATAACCAGGCCTTTCCCCCTCTTCGAGCCCCATCCCCCCACCCTTTTCTGCCAACAGTCCCGGATCCAGCCCTAATTTCGCCCCCTAATTACTTCTGGATACCCCTACTGCCAAGATGACTAGAATTGCCTACGCGAGTTAGGTTTGGTTGTTCTGCTTTTTGATGCTTGTGGATATGGTTTTTTGGAATGTGAGGGCAGTAGAACTCTTAACATTGCTGTCACTGAAGGTTGGGAGAGATGCGAAAATTTGCAGAGAACAAATGCACTTGAAGAACACTAATCCACTTACAGTGATGTCACTGAAGGTTGGAAGGGATGTTTAAGGAAACTGATTCTCCCCCACCTGTAAGAATCTATTTCTTTGCTATAATATGTAATTTTTTCCTTGATTTGCTCCCTCAAAGTTTTTGGCTTTTCACATACTGTTCCAGGCTATGATGTGGCTGGTGTGGTGGTCAAACTGGGAAGCCAAGTCAAGAAGTTTAAGGAATGAGATGAAGTATATGGAGACATTAATGAGACAGCTTTAGTTGGACCGAAAAATCATGGAACTTTAGCTGAGTACACAGCTGTTGAGGAGAGGTTATTGGCTCATAAGCCTAAAAACCTCAGCTT
>JAOQMR010000002.1:17630648-17642705 GCA_027563865.1 Erythroxylum pelleterianum
GAGAAATTGAAACCTTACCTGGAGAGTGGGAAAGTGAAGCCTTTGATTGATCCAAAAGGTCCATTTCCATTTTCACATGCTGTAGATGCATTTTCCTATATTGAAACTGGCAGAGCTGTTGGCAAAGTTGTCATATATCCTATTCCATAACGCTTTGCATATTCTCCTATCTATGTAACCGAGTTGCCTGTGAACTAGAAAATGTTATAAAGCTTTGAGAGTGTATCTGTTTGAATTATAGATTTTAAAATTATTAAATAAAAGTGAATTGAATTATAAATTTTAAAATTATTAAATAAAAGTGAATTACTTTATTTTAATTTATAAAAATTTATTAATAAATAAAAATTAACTTATTAATTAATATATTAATTAGTTTTAATATCAACAGTTATTAAAATAAATTAAACCAAAAATTTAAGAATTGAATCAATAAGCAAAATTTTGGTAGTTAAAAGATAAAATTGATTAGCTTTTTTACATGTTAAATTATTTAATAAATTAGTGATTAAATTTAGTTAAATTACTTGATAAATTAATAGTTTAAATTTAAATAACAAAATTGATTTAACAAAATTTATATATTTTAATGTATTTTCTCTTTTGATTAATTATTATTTTAAAAATTTTGAACTTTATCGATTATTAATTTTAAAATTTTACTCTTTTTATCGAGATTAAAGAATTTAATTTCTTCAATTAATTATTATTTAAAAGATTTTGGATATTCCAGTTTTCATTCTTAAATTTTACTCTTTTACAAATATTAGAACATCAAAATTTCTTGTATCAAAACTCTTGAAGAAACTTGTTTCACCAATTTAATTACGCATTTAAGGATTTTATAAAATTATTTTATTTTAAAAACAAACAGATAAAAATTTAATAAGTCTTGATTTTCACAGAACAGTCCAACGTCAATTTCCACAGTTTAGCTTAAATGAATTAAGGGTATTATGGTCATTTCATAGACAAATGAGCTATAAAATTCGCAGTCAGCGCGCGTGGAGGAACAACACACGGTTAAGGGTTTTTTTTGCAACAAAATTGAAAACATAAGGTTAATAGAGTAACATTTTATATCTCAGGGTTTAATTAGCTACTTTCGTATAACACAGGGTCACTACAGCAATTTTGTCCTGAGAAAACTGAAGTGACAAAATCTATATGAACTCCTCTTTCTCTTCCCTAAATCCAGAGGTGGGAAAAGCTTGAAATCGTTAAAGAACGGATCTTTCATGATAAATGCGGTCAAAGGGATCAAACTTTTAGTCCGTACGCATCAAATTACAAAGTACCCAGAAACATTTTCTTTTTATTTTTTCCTTAAATCATAGTTCACTGTGGGTAGAAAGAGATGTTTTTCTTGGGAAAAGGGTCTTGTTGCTTTCCATCAGAAGTGGTGGGTGTGAATGTGGGTCTTGCTTTTCTTGATGGCATTGTTGCTCTCGTTGCATTTATTCAGGTTTGTTTTTGGCTTCTCTACTTTGCTTCACTTTCTGTTTGGCAGGGGCTTTTGTTTTATAGCTGAAAGCTATAGCTGAGGATGAATGGTATTAAAAAAAAAGCGTGATTATAAAAGAACTCTTCAACATTTGAATATGGCTGCATAACAAGCCATCAGGTTACAAGTTTTGGTTCCTTCAGTTTAACAAGTTTTATAATGCCCTTTTTCATTAATCAGGTGAAGGCTTTAAGATATGATTTTCCATCTCTTGTTTTATAAAATGCCTTGAAATTAGACACTGCTTTAAATTGTGCCAGCTAAAGTTTTCTACTTTTACGTGACTAACCTCTAGTTCACATATTAAACCTTCATTTTAATTCTCAAAAACAGTCCCTATGATCTCGAATATGTAGAAAGACCAGCTTTGTATTGCGTGAGAGTAAGTAAGAGAGATTGTGTTCGTGCAATCAAATTGAGGAGTGAAACTGGGAAGCTTTGCAGTATTTTCAATTCTTATATGAAAAGAGGTTTGAGAGAATGATAAATACATGCGATTTAGAAAGCCTATCATTTGAATTTAATATCTCTCTGAGAATATAAATTTGAAATGATTATTAATTCATGCAAATTCTGTGCAGCTAATAAGGATTAACTCAAGGAATGCTCAACTTGGCTGGACTCGACAGAAAGTAAGTGATACACTGCTTGTTGGACTTAAATAGCTACAGATCTTCCAGTTGAGATTAAACTAATTGACTGGCTAGCTAGATTGACCCGCTATTGTCAGACTAGCTGGTTTGGACTTGTGCCTTGATCCCGTCTGATTGAGTTGTCTGACAAATTAAGGCAGAGACCAGGTGAATCTTATCTGAACTTAAAGGATTCTGGTGACTGCCCTGAACTGGTTGGAATCTATAGAAGGTGTGGGTGTTACAACTATAATACGTAGAAAGTAATTACAAAACCTTTGTAAATATCCCAAGTTGCAAACAGTTTGTGATCATTCCATGCTGTATAACTTCTCATTCATTGCTTAAGCTTTTCCAATTTTGAAGTCTCCATGAAAGTATCTGTGGTAACACATATTACAATGGCATAAAATGAGTTATGATAATGTAAATACATCATCTTATGTTTCATTAAAAGTATAGAAATCCTATTCTGTGCCACTCAACTGTTTTTTTGTAGAGATTTCGGCCTTCACATGTATCTTGATCTCACTTCCCTTAAGTTATTGCTAATGTATAAATTAAAAGTTAAGACTTCGGTTCCCATTTCTGTTTGTTTACAAAGGCGATGTCCACTAGAGCTCAAAACTTTTGATAGATTGTCACGTTGGCTATGGGCATTATCGCAAAAAGATAAAACCTCAAAGTGAAGATATTTTTGTCAAGCAACGACTTGCATACTTGGAGCAGAATAAATGGGATAATCAATCTTGTTAAATTTCATTGGATTGGCAGGTAGACATTTTCTGCAAGCCACTTTGGGATGGTCCATTTGCCATGTTCATTTAAAGCATATGAACTCAATATGTAATTTATGAACAATACATGTATCATTAAATATCTTTTTATTGTTTTAGACTGCAAGTGACCTAATTTCCAAGGTCTTGATCAATGTATCACCAATTACAGGTTCTTCATCTATTGATTGGCTCCTCTAATATAGGTAACGTTTGAAGTTGCAAAACTCTACTTTTTAGCTTGAGTTCTCTAATTCTTTCATTAGCTCCATTTTGTTCCATAATCTTTCATTTGATGCTTGTACTTGATGCAATTATTTATTTCATGAATTACTCTCTCATTTCTTCTCATTCCTAATGTATAAAAAGTAGCCCTTGAATCACTTTTGTAATGTAGAGGAATAATATACGCTTCAGTTTGGCTTGTTTAAGCTCCTTGGTATGGTGCAGATAGAATATGTTTGCTTGTCTTGTTAACGCTTGACTAGGGCTTGGGCAACTTGGTATTAGGATTTGCATTGATGAATAAGACATGCGTTGGATAAGATATGAATTTGACAAGATTTGAAGGTATAGGATTGTCTTGTAGTGAGTGGAATTTAACATCTTCTTTCAGCATTCTTGTGTGGCAACTAGTAAAGTGACATGAGATTATCCTTTCTTTTTTGAGTGAAATGAGATCTGATGGAATTATGAAATTATAATGACACATTAGTTTTGACGTTTGTTAGAGCAAGAGTAAGTAACTAGGAAGCTTCTTGGCTGCTCTCAATGGTAGTTTACTGCACTAACCATTCATTCATCTTAAAGCAAGTACTACAAATTAATTTTTGATGTGGTGGATGGCAGTTGAAATGGGGTATGTAAAATTGATAAGTTTGAAAGTGTTAACTGACCTTGAAGCTTTTAGAGCTTGCTTACTTTTATCATTATTGATCATTGATTGTGCACCTCACATTCGAAAACAAGGAATTATGGATGCTAGAATCAGTTGGTTGTCTTCTATATTAATGCTTTTCTCATTGCTTTGTGCGTGAACCTGCATCTGATTCCATGGAAGGTCATAGATGCTTCTGTGTGAGAATGGAGATGTATGTTAGTGACCAAGTGTTAATGTTCAAGTTAAAACGAATTTATTATATTGTTTTGATGTTAATTACATCTCTTTTCTGACTTAATAAGTGTTCCATTGTGCGACAGCATAAATTATAGGAGAATATGGATACTCAATTTCTTAACTTCGTGATATCCTAAAAAAATATGATCTCTCCTTTTAAAAGTTTAGGTGTGCATTTTATGGAATTTGTGTACTCTACATTGATTATATTGCGTGTTATTTTGGCAACACATGTTAACAACTAGCCAAGTAGCCTTTCATAACAGGACCTATGCATGCTTCACAATTTAAATCTTAGTTTTTTTTCCAATTAACTTTACCAAATATTAAAAGGAGTTATTACACAACTTGATCAAATATTAAAAGGAGTTATTACACATACTTACATATAAGAAAAAGGTACGTGATTTTCTTGATAAACTAATCTTACACAGGCCTCTTGTATTCATTTTTCATGTTCTCTTTTCAAATTTCAACGGATTTTTAATTATTTAGCTGATTCAACAAATTGATGGGGGTAAGGGTGGTTGTTACCTATTTTGTCAATTATGCACCTTATGAATACACATATAAAGATCAAATGTTTTCCTCTGATATTGTTTGCAGCTACAAATATTATTTCCTTGATCTTTGTTCTCTCTTAAACCACTTACTTGTGGTGTCCAGGTTACTTTGCTTATTTTGTCCTAACTCTAGCTGCTTCTTGTGAGAGATGGCTTTGCTGGTCACACTCTTGTGGTTTCATCCTCATGGGTATGTTGCTATCTCAATAATATGTGATTCTTGTGACAAGCTTGACGTGTGTATTTGAGTCGATGGATATTTTGCTGCAGCTTTCCCAAAAATTCTGTCTTTCGCAGCATTTCTTCTAATTCTATCCTTCTGGTATGTTTTCTATATTACTTGGAAAATTTTTAGATTCTATTTTTTAATACTTGTATGTGATCACTTTGGGGGTTGAATGATGTGCCAATAGTGTTGATAGCTTATCCTTAATATAGGATTGCTTACCCTCTTCTCAAAAGTTTCTCTCAAAATGATGAGTTCTTTTCAATGAACATCGTTATATTAATCTTCTCTTTTATGTCTTAATTCAGAGCGTTCTTTTGAGTCCATATTCTAAGTAAATCAATGCATCATGTAGGTCATTTGGAAACAACTTTTTTTCTAGTTAGGGGTAAGGCTGCGTATTACTAGACCTCCCCAGAATCCGCGCCTCAGTGGAATTTATACTAGGTGTAGCTGCTGTTGCTGTTGCTGCTGCTGTTGTTGTTGTTGTTGTTGTTGTATTGTAAGTAAATCAGTATGTATACTTCAAAATAACTCAATTTCCTTCTGGTTGAGGTGTATATTGCAGCTGAATCTGTGAAATTTTTTGGGTTACATTGTTATAACTTATCCTTTTTGTCTGATTTTTGCAATAATATGCTTAGTTTTTCATTTGTTGCTTTTTTTTCTTGCATTTTGAGAAGCGTCATTGACTTGAACAAAATTATAAAAGATTATCTTACTTCATATACATGGCATTTTTGGGCTCTTTGGTACATCCATTTTGTAGGATTGATCTCTTCCATTAGGATGATGATGAAGATTATGAGGATGAAGACTTCAGTTTTCAGGAAACTTTGTTGGACAGGGCATTAAACGAATCAAATTCAACACGTGAAGATAGTCATAGAATATGTTTGCCTTTAAGATCAATCCATGTTGAAAGCCGTCAAAAGCTTGTAATTTTGGTATGGGAAATGCTGAAATTTACTCTCCTGGTTTGCTGATCTCTTTTTCAATAATTTAGGTATATTTTCTTATTTGGCAATAGTGAAGTCTTGTAATTGAAGGTACTTCATGAAACTAATGACTTTGTACTATCACCAGGTTACTCTTCTAATGTTGGTTTTAATGGTAGCATTTTCTGTGCTTATCTGGATTGCAATTGGAAACAATTCAGTCAATTCATCATTATTGGCTACGGTATTAACTTCTAATTTTTATATCATCTCTGTTTCTTGTTAACATGCTATAACTAGTTGATTAAACAATGCCTTACAAATGAGCGGCATTTCGGCATGAAGATTATGCTATAATTTAGTTGTTTGCACAATGAAGAGTATTTTCAAAGTATAATAGGATAATCATTTATAACCATATACAAGGATAATCATTTATAAGCTCCGCCTCTTATTGATGTAAATTTGTATTGTGGCTTCTTTTCTTTAAAAGGTTGAATAATTGTTCGACCTTGTAATCTAGAAGATCACAAGTAAATTGTAATACCAAACTCATGTCACTGATAAAGAATAACCTCTCTAAACACAAGATTTCTTGTCTATACTTATATTTAGTCAAAGCTTCAATTAAAACAAATCTTTTGATCATTTACAATGCAATTAATTCATCCTTTTTCTATGTTACTTGCTGACAAAAGAGCTATTGTTGATCATCATTTTTCATATTTTTGTGCCAATAAGTTTCTTTAGTGAAAAAAGAAGCACAAAGAATTGTTATTTATTTAGTTCCTTGGTCATGATCTCAAAAATGAATACATGGCTAGAAGAATCTACGACCAAGATTCCTGTAAAGTTAGTCTAGATAGTGCAGTAGTTCAACATGCTTTCTAGTGTATATAAATTCCTGCAAGGTTCTATGCTACACTACTATGTCCCATTATCTATGGTGGGATTAAGAATGGATTTTTGTTTGCTTGGCTTTCTTTCTTTGCTACCTAAGTTTAAAAAAGACTAGCTAACGACTCGTCAAAAAGAAACCTAAGATCTCGAAAAACCAAATTCTTGATGAATAACTTCTCCCCTCCCGCTTCTTTGCTCTTAAACACTGCATTAGGTACACATTTCAAGGAGATAACTGCTTTATGTTAAGAGAAAACATGATCTACATAGACAACATACGTTATAACTGACACATGGACTAACAAATAGAAGAGAAAAGAATATGTCCTAAACCTATTGCTAGGATTGTGGTTTAAAATGGATGGATGGATGAAAGGAAAACAACCATAGGGATTAGACTAGTCGATAAGAAGGGGAGTGCTCCTTCCTTATCAATAGAGTTTGATTCCTCTAGGTAGGTCAATTGGAGTAAAACCCTGAAAATGCTAGTTTGCGGGGTAGTGCACCCTCATCTGCAAAGCCATTTACATGAAAAAGAAAAAGAGAGATGAAGTCTCTTCATATAAATGATGAAAATCTAACAACTGATGCCCCTGAATAACCTAAAAGCTTTATATGCATGACCAAAGAATGGGGATTTTGGAAACGATCACTCACCATAATTAGCATTTTGAGGTGAATAATGTTGAGATTAGTAGTGTAAAACTATTGGCGGCTTATTGAATTTGCATTCACATGTAGGTGTACGTGGATATATTTGCTACCGCAATGCTGTTATTGGGATTGTCATTAGCATGTTATGGTGAGTAGCTATCATTTTGTTTTTCTATGTTTCTATTTCATCTTCCTTCAACTCTTCACCTTCTTTTTCTCCTTTATAATATCTATTACTTTCTGGCATTTGATGCTATTACTACTTGGTGTAATGAGTTTTGCATTTTAGTTAGCATTAGACTACGACATTATTATGATAAATAGTAATTTGTTTGCTGGAATTTTCTGTGTTGGATTCTTATTTTTTTCTATTAGGCATGGCATGTTATTCATTTTCTTTCCACTTTTAGCATATTTACATTTTTGGTGTGATATATATATATATATATATATCATGAAAGGTTGTTTGCATTTATGTATACAGTTTCATCCTTGGAATTGTGTTTTCAGGACTCATATTATGGTTGAAAATGAGAAGAGTTAGATCTGAGATCGCTTCATCTGATATGTGGAAGGTATTTACATTTTTCTATACTTCCTTATAGATCTAACATGGTGTCAAATAAATGCTTACATAGTTATTTCAAGTGCTTGGAAGATTCTCTTGGTGGTGCAATAATCAGGTCTAGAGGTTAGAAAAAATCATCCATCCTGTTCACCCAACATATAATTAGAAGAAATGAAGTTGATAGTTTTTCTAGAATAGAAAAATAAGTTGGTTTTTAAATAAAAAAATTTGAAGATTTAGTTTGGTTTTTGGTTATAATCTAACTCAAACCAACCCAAATCAAGCCAATATTCTTAAGTTTACTTTATTATTTTTTTTGGTATTATTAATTTATATTTTATTTTGTTTTTCTAAAATAAGTTATTTTGCACAAGTGTAATGGGTATTGTTTTTCAAGAACATACCACCTGTCAAACAATTTATTTAATTTCTTTCTTTTTCTTCTATTATTAAACTTTCTTTCTTTGATGAAAATAGAAAATTTTATGTATGGCATTCTGATTTACTTAAATCTTTTTGGTAATGATGCTAAACCCATTCTTTTTTAAAGAATATTAAACCTTAAATTGTTTTTATTTAATATTACAATCTTATACATTTTAATGGTATTAGATAATTGTTTTGATTTTTTTTAAAAAAATCAACTAAATAATTGCCCTTGACATAATATAAAGTGCTTTCTTTTTTTATATATTAAACTTTTTGTTTTAATTTTTTTTACTGTTAGTGTTAAAATTTGTTGGCCCAAAGAGTTTTTTCCTTTTTCGGAAAGGTAAAGAATAAATTGACCGGAAGAAATTAGAACAAGGCTAGTTTAGGACAGGTTACAACTGGATACAAGATTAAAAGCCAGGTTTACAACAAGCCTCAAGATAATTAAATGATGAGCTTTCTTGGTAATTGGGAATAGTGCCATGGTGAATATCTACATTAAAGCCTCCATTGCAATATTTGTTCATGCTCAGGCAGTTGTTGGAAGAGCTGCTTCCAACAGTGGTAAACTTGCTGCTGCTGTCACAAGACTCTACCAACCCCTATTAACTTGATTCACCATGAGTTGTTCTCTAATCCAGATTATCAACTCAAAAGTAACTTGCTCCTTGGAACTTTCTTCTCCCTAGAATACTCTGATATTCCTTTTGTTCTAGATGGCCTATGTGGAGCTACCAAAAGCAGTTAGATAGATAATTCTACCCCCCTAATTTGACATCCTAACTCTGCTTAATCAATCGAAGATTTCAATGTTGTTATTCTTGGTGACCTTGAACTTACAGAAGGATTGATTTGTATTCTAAACACCAGATGAGAATTTGCAATTAAAAAAGAGATGGGTGTTAACGTTTCTGAATGAGTTTTACAGAGCATGCAAGCTTAAGGAATGTTAATAAATCTCATTCATTGTGGCAAGTTGTTTAGCTATTAGCTATATGAAGAATGAGACTTGCATAGGAGCTTTTTTATTCCAAATCAATGTCATACCAGGATAGAGTCTGAACTTAGGATCTAAACAGCTCCTTACTAGAGTGGAAGTACCAGTGGAGTGCTTCAACCAAATAAAAGAGTCTTCCAATCCTTGATTTGGGTTGTAGTTTGAAATAATGCTCCAGTAGAAGAGGGGTCAACAAAGTTGCTTGGCCACTCATTGTTACTGCTAATCACATTGACCTTGGAACTTTCAGGGAATAGATGCATTAAATGAGGCATAAAATTGGTCCAAATTAGAGGCCTAGTTTACTGTAATTGTCAAACCAAAGTGATGCACTCTCTTCATTATCAACTCTGCACTTGATGTCCTTATAGAGAAGTTCTCAGTTTTAATAATTTAGACATAAACCAAGTAGTTGATTTGATTTTTACCTCCCAGAAACTTCTTCCCTTAAAGAAATATGTATAGATTCATTTGACTCGTAATGTCTCTTTGTTTGTTAGCATCGCTTATAATCTTTAGGTTATCAGAGCTTTATTGATTAGCTTTATAAAGTGTATACTATCGGTAAAGTGCTTATCACTACTGAATAGTAGTATACTACTATTCCCTAACCAGAGCAGATTTGCTCCTAACCAGAGTTGAATAAGCTCCTCAGAAGGTGATAATCCTTCTGTCACTAACTTCTTACAAATATTCTCCTTGTTCCTCCCTACTTCTATTCCCCCCTTTTATAGCCTCCCTAGGTACAGACGGTTATAACTAACTCCTTCTAGAATAATCCTCTCTCTCTCTCTCTCTCTCTCTCTCCTGAAGATCCTAACATTGCCGCCTCCATGAAGAGCAGCCTTGTCCTCAAGGCTGAAGTGAGGAAAATGGCTCCAGTTCACCAAGTCATCCTCCCTTGTATCTTGTGCCACTGTTTGGCTCTTCCCTTTGACCAATCATTGTTGTGTTGTGCCTCTATCTTCATTGTTCCCTTTGCCTCTCTCTGGTGTAAACTGAAAACGTTCTCTACAATGAAAACATGATCCCTTGACCTTGTGGTCCATGACCTCTTGGTAAGAGATGTGGCGCAACCCATGATTCTTCTCAGCTGGTGGTCGCCGGTCTGTGTCGATCCTTCTCAATGGAGGAGGGTGAAATTTCTCCCCACAGCGGAAACACAATCCCTGGGCGTTACGATCCATCAGCTCATGGTAAGAGATGTGTCGCACTCCCCGATTTCTCCCCATGGTGGTCCGTCGGTCTCCCTCTCCTTGTCTGGTTGGCGTCGTGTGGTGAAAACCGGCGCCTAGGGTCGACGATCTGTGCTGAAATCGATGACCCGACACGTTTTGGTTCTGACCCGACCTGCCCACTGCACGACCCGCTCCATAGCCCACCGTATTTGAAGAACCCGACTCGGTAACAGAAGGTTGGCCCCGACTCTGATTTCTGAACCCCATCTCTCCTCTGTTCGGCCAACTGCGAGACCCTGAGTGGAGAGGTTCGAAACCCATGTGATCTCCAACCATCTCCTCCTCTACCGCCCTTGCCACCTTCATCATCTGAACCCGATTTGTTGGACTGAAAGTTCGCACCACCTCATTCGGTCCTCTCTCAATTTTCACTGCCTTGTCCCTCTTCGGAACGCTTGCCCAACAGTTTATTCATCTCTACTAGCAATGCCCGTTGCATCTCCCGCATGGCCAAACGCATTGACGACTGCATCTCCTCTACCCCTGCTTCAAGACTGGCCATTCGCGATTCCAAAAGCTCAACTCTGTCTGACATCTTCGGTGGCATGAAGATGGGTACCCGACTTGAGATAAAATCCAACAAGACGTAGGCTAGCCCTCCTTCCGATGAGTATCCGGCAGCTGATCCAACCCTCTCTTCGGTATCCGGCAGGTCGGACCAATGTTAGGACTCTGCCTTTTGAACTCTAGAATCTTACTATAATATTGCAATATATCGGTAAAGTGCTTATCACTACCAAATAGTAGTATACTACTATTCCCTAACCAGAGCAGATTTGCTCCTAACCAGAGCTGAATAAGCTCCTCAGAAGGTGATAATCCTTCTGTCACTAACTTCTTACAAATATTCTCCTTGTTCCTCCCTACTTCTATTCCCCCCTTTTATAGCCTCCCTAGGTACAGACGGTTATAACTAACTCCTTCTAGAATAATCCTCTCTCTCTATCCCTCTCTCCTGAAGATCCATATACTAAGGCCCCCTCCAATCTTTGGCACAGACTTTTGTCCATTTAACCTTGGTAAAAGATTTATTACGTAAACACTTGATCACAAGAATCTTCTCATCGTCTTTTGCAAGACCTTTTGGAGAGAAAAATATGAGAAGACCAACAAATGAGTTAAGAGGTGATTTAGATTAATTGCAATCTGCCTGCAAATGAGAGGCTCGTTACACCAGTTGGCTCTAAGAGTGTTGAACCTACTAGTTTATGAAATTAATAAATTAAACATATGTATTTTTTAACAAATTATTGAAGTTTTAAAAAGATTTAAACCAAGTCACACAATCAAACCAAGTATATTTGGATTGAACATTTATATGGATTGATTTACTTTAAGAAAGAAACTATTATGTAAATAGGTTAGGGGCCGTTTGGTTCCACTTTCGTTTTTCTGTTGTCGTTTTTGATTTCTGTTTCCTATTTTTGGTTTCTGTTTTTTTCCTTAAAAAAACGAAAACCTGTTTGGTTGAAATTTGTAATATAAAAACCGAAAACAAAAACCTGTTAGGTT
>JAOQMR010000002.1:17657660-17668599 GCA_027563865.1 Erythroxylum pelleterianum
TAACTTGGAACATGCCCACAAATATTATCTTTTATATATAAACTTGTTCTAGATGCATGGATTCAGTAAACCTTGCGACGGGTAAACGGGTACCCGATGGGGGTCAAACCCCCAACGGGTATGGGTATGGGGATAGGAGTGAAATCCCCGACGGGGATGGGGGCGGGTATGGGGGTGGGAGTGGGTTCATGGGGCGGATACGGGGGATGGCATACCCGTCCCATACCCGCCCCATGGCCATCCCTAGATATAATGTCATTAAAACTGAGTCTAATTGCACAAATAAAGCTAAGGTTTTTTCTTTGCATTTGAATGCCTTAATATTAAGGAATAATTGTAGTTATTCCTTTTAACTAACAATTATTCAACTAAAAGCCTACGTTACAAGTAAAATTGTTAAGACCAAATTGTAGATTTAGCTTAAAATTTTAGAATATCGCTATGAACAAATGAAAAGCTTTTTCTATAAAAAAATTTATATATTATTATAAATTTCCAGAATTCAATAGTTTCATTAATGATCAGTCAATCTTGCTCAAGAGCCATTGCTGATCTTGTCTGTATCTTCCATTGAATAGAAGAAGCAAAAGTGTCTGGTTCCTCAGTAAGTTCCAGATCACAGACAGACCACGGATAAGGCTGTCTCCGTGTTGGAATGATAGCTTTGCATTATCGCGGTTACGTTCGAAATGGCCGATATGGAATGCTTTGGAAGTCCAGACGAAGGAAGATGAATCATTCCTAAGTGAGCGCGAAGCTTTCTGGGTAAAAAATATTGATTAGCTTATTGTAGTAGCCAGATGATGTTTGCAAGAAAGGTGTTGCCTTGGATTACGTTTTTCCATTTATTTATTTTAAGACAGCTCCAAATTTCTCTATAAAAGTCCCACAAGCAAAGGAAAAGAATTATTTAAAACCATAATGGTGAAGCTCCGCGTTAGCTTGCTTTTTAGCACAACTCTTTACCTCGCTTTCTTTGTTTTCTGCACGTTTGGTGATAGAAATTTCACTAGAGCCAAGCCTCGTTGTCTTTATGACAGTAAAGGGACAAGTTCTGCTGAATACAATACTCTTGGCCGGGGAGATGCCACTCCTTCTGGCAGCAACTTCACTTACGTGTGCGACCCTGCAAGGGTTGCCACCACTGGTGTGCAGACCACAAATTTTGGCTTCTGTGATAAAAATCTACCCTACCATGTTAGAGCAAAAGATTTGGTGGACCGCATGACTCTGGACGAGAAGATTCAGCAAACAGGAGATAATGCTATTGGGGTGCCTAGGTTAGGCCTACCTGCTTATGAGTGGTGGAGCGAAGCGCTTCATGGCGTGTCCAATGTTGGTCCTGGGACCTTCTTTGATGAACTAGTCCCTAGTGCAACCAGCTTTCCCACTGTCATTCTTAGTGCAGCTTCGTTTAATCAGACACTGTGGAAAGCGGTTGGACAGGTAATGAATACTGCTTTTGTTTGTTTGTTATCATTTAATGGACTGACAGGAAAGAAGAATGCATTAATGGCAACCTAAGCATTGAGAGTAGTGAAAAACGTTTCACCATTAGGATTGATGACAGGCCTTGTAAACTTGTGTGTTAAAACAACTTCCTTTATGATCAACATCAATTGTTTCTTTCATCGAGCTATGAGACAAACTAGATATGCTGAATGGTTTCGTATTTCTCACAGGCAGTTTCAACAGAAGCCAGAGCAATGTTTAATCTAGGCCGTGGTGGATTAACGTATTGGAGTCCAACAATCAATGTTGCAAGAGATCCTAGATGGGGCAGGATCACCGAGACACCAGGTGAAGATCCTTTTGTCGTTGGTACATATGCCACAAATTACGTGAGAGGATTGCAAGATGTTGAGGGGCAAGAGAACGCAACAGACTTGACTAGTAGGCCTCTCAAAGTTTCAGCATGTTGCAAGCATTATACAGCCTATGATGTCGATAATTGGAATGGAACTGATAGATACCATTACGACGCTGAGGTTTATAACTTCAACTTTTGAGAACCCAGTTTAATCCCTAAAAGGAGTACATAACTAACATGTTAATCTTGTGATCTGAAGGTGACAGAGCAAGATATGCTAGAGACATTTCTTCCACCATTTGAAATGTGCGTTAAAGAGGGTGATTCCAGTAGTGTTATGTGTTCCTATAATCGAGTTAATGGAATCCCTACATGTGCTGATCCTAAGCTTTTGAATCAAACTATTAGAGGAGAATGGAACCTTCGAGGGTGATTTTTCTGTCCCTCATCTCTATGCCATAATTATGATCTTCCATAGGAACATTCGTTTAACTGAGAATCAAGATCAATTCTTTTACAGCTACATAGTAGCAGACTGTGATTCTATAGAAGTGATGGTTGATGACCATAAATTCCTTGGTGACACAAATGAAGAAGCAGTAGCACGAGCATTCAAGGCAGGTTAGTTCATTGTATTCATTAAATGAAGGCCAATTCAAATCACTTCAAGTTTGTCTTTATTTAATTATTTATTTATGATTGACTTGCATACAAATGCAGGATTGGATTTGGACTGTGGAGACTATTATCCAAAATACGGAGCAAGTGCAGTGAAACAAGGAAAGGTCAGGTTGGAAGATATAGACAGGTCACTAATCTTCCTCTATATTCTGCTTATGAGGGTGGGTTTCTATGATGGAAACCCCAAATATAGCAATCTTGGCAAGCAAGACATTTGCTCGAAACAAAACATGGAGTTAGCTGCAGAAGCTGCAAGACAAGGAATTGTCCTGTTGAAGAATGACAACAATACTCTGCCTTTGAACGAGGCTGGTACGAGCAGTCTAGCAGTGGTTGGACCACATGCCAATGCTACCTTAGCTATGATAGGAAATTATGCGTTTGATCCAAAAAACCCAGGTACTCCTTGTCAATTTACTAGTCCCATCAATGGATTCTCAAAATTTGGCATGGTGACCGCTGCACCTGGATGTGTGGATGTCGCCTGCACGAATAACAGCTTATTTTCTCAAGCCTTGGATGCTGCTATGAATTCTGACGCTACAATAATTGTAGCGGGGTTAGATTTGTCAGTTGAAGCTGAGAGCCTGGATAGGAATGATCTCCTCCTACCAGGATCCCAAACCGATCTCATCACTCAGGTGGCTGATGCCTCTAAAGGACCAGTCATTTTAGTACTAATGACTGCAGGAGGTGTAGATATCTCTTTCTCCATCAACAATGCCAAAATCGGTGGCATTCTGTGGGCTGGATATCCTGGACAGGATGGTGGTCGTGCCATTGCGGAAGTTGTTTTTGGTCTACACAATCCTGGTAAGCAACTCCTTCTAACTATCCTACTCCTTCAAGTTTCTGTAACCATGTTCAGGATAAATGTCTGCAGGAGGAAGATTACCCATTACTTGGTATCCAGCAGATTATGTCAAACAATTACCATTAACCTCTATGCCACTAAGACCAACTGGAAGCTATCCAGGTCGGACATACAAATTCTACAATGGCACGACAATATTCCCATTCGGGTATGGACTCAGTTATACCAAATTTAACTACAAACATATTGCGAGGACTTCAGCTGTAACCATAAAGCTGAACGGGGCTATAAAGTGTCGAGACATAGACTATGGCAATAACGCAAAGCCAACATGCCCGGCTCTGTTAATAAATGACCTAAAATGTGAGGAGACAGTTCTTTTTTATGTTCAGGTCCAGAATGCTGGTCCCATAAACGGGGACGCTGTCTTATTGATATACTCAAAAGCTCCAGATGGTATCACCGGAGCTCCTCTCAAGCAGGTTGTTGGATTCCAAAGGGTATTTGTGGCAGCAGGAGGTAATGCCACGGCTAAGTTTGAGCTGAATGCTTGCAAAAGCTTGGGAATTGTAGACTACACTGGATATAGACTCTTACCATCAGGGATTAACAACATTATAATTGGAGATACCGGCGTGACATTCCCTGTTGAAGTCATTTTTCAGTAGGAGCCAAGTTACCAGAGTTTATCATTATTTGGGCTTTGGTTTGACTCTCAAAACATTACATCAAGCATCCACACATTGATCGATAAGGACTCCTATTTCGCATTATTTTTTTCGTTGACAACTGAAATAAAATTCGTACTTTTGTTTTAGAAACGAAAATCCAAGGTCGTTTCATGAAACTCTGATCTGAATATATCAGATATAGAACAGTATGAATTAGAAAATATGTGTCGTTATCCATATCTCGTCTATTTTGTGTATGGGTACGAATTTAACTATTTTATGTGAGTTCAGATCTTTTGTCCAATATTATAGTGTCTTATTGTGTCCAAATAAATTTCAGTTATTTATTTATGTGGGTCTCGCATAAAACTTACGTGAGTCCCGCAAAATAAATTGTTAAGATTCAATGAGACAGAATAAAACAGAGTAATATTGGACAGAAAATCTGTATCTATTTTAGGTCTATTATGAGTAGCGAGAGAAATTCCTTTTTGTCCCTTTTCAGAAATTTCAAAAACGATACAAAAGTTTCCTTTTGTCCCTTTTAGGAAAACACAAAAATAGTCATCAATAGGTCGGACTCTTTATTTTACTATGTACACTAATTGGACAGGAGACATTGCATGTATATTATCATTGTCTCATAGACATTCCTATTAACAAATATCAATTCGTACTTAACCAACATTTAATTTCCAAATTACTTCTTAACCTTAAAATAATTAACAACTCTGATTGTTAACGAAAAAAATCTTCAATATTTCTTTCAAGACAAGGAAGAGATGCAATTTGACACCTCACCAACTCTTTTATCTAACACAAACAACAAATACAAGCAACGTCGATTTCCAAATACCATAGATATACGTTATCTTTAATAATTAGAATGAAGGGAACAAAAGGTGGAAATGAAGTTTGAGAAGTGGAAGTGTGAAGGCTAGATACTGGTTTGTGTGAAGACATTCTTATTATTACAGCAAAACTTTCATAAATTAATACTGTTGGAATCATAATATTTATTATTTTATAGAGATATTAATTAACCGATAAATTAATATTTATTAATTTAAAGAGATTTTTATAATTGATTGAAGTTAAATTTTGATTACATAAAAAAAGAATTGTATTTTAGAAAAATTCATATTTCATATTAATTGAATGAATATAAAACATAGATTCATTGTACATAATATTAATGAAAATTAATAAACAATGTTCATTATTTCTTAATAATTAAGTATTATTTATTGTATTTTTACTAAAAACATTCAATGTACATAAGTACGTATGATGGAGATAGAAAATACTTTATAAACAAGATAGAAAATTTCTTGAAACCACACCCAATAATGGCTCCTCATCTAAAAGATGTCACGAAATCAACAATGACGGATCAAATTCGCAAAGAATTATGTGAGTATAAGAGAGATCATTTGACATGCACTCAAAAAGATTTTCAGTTGTGGCTTGAAGAAAAGTTTCATTTGAATGTTAGTCAAGGTAAAATCTCAAACACACTCAAACGATCGAATGAGTATCTTTCGGCCAACCTAAAAAAAGGAAGGGATATCAAGCAGCACAAACTAGCAAAATTTTTAGATATAGAGAAGGTTGTTTATGAGTGGTTTCTCCAATACCAAGATTGTGTGAATATGATCGGAGAGCTAATTTCGGAGAAGGCAAAAGATACAATGAAACTTCTATACCCTCAACAAGATTCTGAGCACAAATTTTCTCAAGGTTGGCTTGAGAAATTCAAGGTACGACAAGGCATCAAGTCATTTAGTCGTTTTGGAGAGAGTGGTTCGGTTGATATACAAGACATGGAGAAGCAATTGGAGTCTATAAGGGAAAAAATAGATAAATTCCCTATGAAAGATGTTTTTAATATAGATGAAACTGGTTTGTTTTACAAGTTACAAGCTGATCATTCTCTTGCTACGAATCAACTTGAAGGAAGAAAACAAGACAAAGAAAGGCTAATGATTGTTATTTGTTGCAATGAGGATGGCTCTGAAAAAAATCCTTTTATAGATTATTGGAAAATATGCAAAGTCACGTTGCTTCAAAAATGTCAATAGGAATAGCTTGAATTGTCACTACCGTGCTAACAAAAGAGCTTGGATGACAAGTGTACTCTTTGATGAATATATCCATTGGTTTGATAAAAAAAATGCATAGTAGAACTTTGTTTGTGGTAGATAATTGTCTAGCATATCCAAGATGTGAAGGGTTACGTAATGTTGAGTTGTTCTTCTTACCACCCAACATGACATAAAAAATTCAACCTTGTGATGTTGGAATAATAAGAGCTTTCAAGATGTACTATCTTAGGAGATTTTGCCGTAGGATTTTAGAAGGCTATGAGTTGGGACAATTTGATTCAGGTAAGATTAATGTTTTGGATGCTATCAATCTTGCAGTCTCGGCTTGGATAGTTAATGTTCAACAAGAGACAATAGCAAATTGTTTTTGACATTGCAAAATTCGTTCAGGGGATGAAGTCACAAGGAATTTAGATGAACCCACTTGTGAAAACAACATTCATAAACTTGAGCTCATGATTAATGATTTTAGCTATCGTAATAAAATGGATGTCAATAGCCTATCGGATTACCAAGGTGAAAATGATACATGTTTCAGAGGTCCAAAGCTTAGAAGAAATTGTAGCTACTATCCTTGAAAATAATGTTGATGATGAAGTTGAAGACGATACAGTACTTTTGGAACCAATTACGCTTAAGGAAGCACTTATCGCTTCTAGAACTATTCATTATTTTTTGGTAAAGTTCGAGAACACAACATCAAAAATTTTGGATGCAATAAGAAAAGTTAGAGATAAGCTCTAACTAGACTTAAATTTTAAGGAAAAACAAACAACACTAGAATCATATTTCACTAAATTGTCTTAATTATATTTGTGTAAGTTTATGTAATTATTAATTTATGATATTAATGAGGCCCTATATTTACATAGGGGTATTTTGAAAATATATTATCTTATCATCTTATCAAGATTTGTTAAATTTTCAGCTGCCCCAAGTCGGGACCGAAGAAAAATATTATCTTAGAGAGATTATTAATTTACCGAGTATCAATTTAAAGAGGTTCTACTGTATATTGCATATAATATAATCAATTTAAGTCCTTACAATGAATGGTTTCTTGTGTCGGATAAACTAATATCAAACAAGAAAATTGGAGATTATCTTATATATTTTTATAATTAAATTCTATCTTAAGCTGTAGGAAATTGTCGACTGTGGTTGTTAAGTATAAAGCGTAAGAAGTAAAAATTGGAGTAGGACGAAGCGTATGCGATTGACTATGCTGGTGGTTGGCATGTCATGAGCACAACCAACAAAAACTTCATGGTTATATATAATTATGACTTTAAAATTAAAAACAATGACCCTATAAATATGGATTATGAATATATTGACGTTTCAACTGCAAATTTAATAAGATGTTTGCCGTATTGGACATGATTAATTTTGTGTGACTATCGCACGGAACCACCACTATAACAATATTTAGATGAAATAAGTAGTTTATACGCCAGTATCAACGTGAAATGGAGAGATACGTCGTATTATAATTTGAAAAATATAATAAACATTGATCATGCATGTGCAGATGCATAAGGGTTAGATTGGGGTTTTGGGTCCATTTCTTATTTCTTATTTCTTATCCTTTCGCCACAACAAAGTAGACTTTTGACTATGAAAAAATCATAGCTAATTGTCTCAAAATTATCACCTATAGTTATTTGTGATGTTCCTATTTTGTCGTACAAAGCGTCACCGATTCCCCTTATATGAAAACTATAGGCGACGTTTTAAAAAATCGTAACAAAAACTATTAGCTACTAAATTTTTTCTTAGCTAAATCATTAAAAAATGTAGCTAAAAATTGAATCTTAGCCGGAAAATTTGGCATTAAATGACTGATAATGAAAATAAAACACAGTCAATACTTTTTGGCTACGTTTTCATCTTTATAGCTGTATAATATTAGCTAAGGCTTTTATGACGTAGACAAATATTTTTAGCAATTTTTCTTTGCTTTAACCAAATGTTTCTAGCTACGTTTTTTATAACGTAGCCAAATATTATTTCATATGATTTTAATAATGTTGCGACATTTTTAATTCATGATTTTGAAAAATATGTTTTGTATATAATGTATCGATATATTTTATTGTGAATTTATTATAAAAGCAAATCATAGAAAAATATTATTAATTTAAAATATCGAGCATTGTATGTGAGAATTTTTCACGATCTTGGTAGTAATGGTCCAACATTACGTAGTTAATATGTATGAATATCCTAGTTTAATGGTAATTGATAATGTGCTTGATAGGGCCACATTTATATAGGCTTTTCTTGCAAATTTTGAAATCCTTAGGCTTCTTTTCTCTTCTAGAAACATACACCATCAAATTGGCGATTGAGAACTTAGACGAATTCCAAAACGCAGACTCATTAAGCAAAGACATTGACTGGTGGTATTTTGTTTTCTTACACATTTAATTTATATGTTGTTCTAATGCATATATTGTTGAATATATATGTTAGAGTTGGCTAAATTTTGGTATCAAAGCTTGTTAACCTTTGCCTTGTTGGAGCTTACGGAGAATTTCAAATTTTGGAAAAATTACCATATTTGAAAGTTTTCAATCTAGAGTTGTTTTTAGACATTTTTCTTTCATCTTCTATTAAGTGTTTTGGAAGTGCTTCTATATTTTAAAATTAATTTTTGTGGTTTTTACCAGTCTTGTTTTGGATAAAATGTTTTAGTGATTAATTATTAGGGCTTAGCCACAACAACCCTAATTATATAAAATTATATATTTTTAATTAGTCACGTAAAGTTTTGAGACATTTAATTATAGTTAATTATTTTATTATAATAAAATTTATTCCACAAGAATTTTTATTATATTTGAATAATTAATTAGGATAAAATATCAAATTATTTTTTTAATTTTTCCCATAGATATTAGAAATTAGTGTATAATTTGATAGTTTTGTCATAAAGTTTAGCATAAATATGTTTTAATTAAAAATTTAGCCCACAAATAATTTTTATATCATTTGATTTATGTCTTTTAAGATATGTTTTATATTGGTAACATATATATATATATATATATAATTTGTTACCCTCAATTTATTAATAAGTAGCACATATGTTTAAATTATGCAGCTATTCAAATTGTTAGCTTCGGAAGGAGAGAATTCTCCTCATTTGGAGTGGATGGACGTTGAAAAGAAGCAAAAGGAAGGGAGGAAGGTTTGTATCTAAATTATTAGAAACAAATTATATTATTCACAGGCAAAAGCCAAGGATACTACCAGTGGGTTGGACATAACATAGTTAATAAACCTAGCAAAAGCTAACCTGAACTGGGAAAGATACAACGTTATCTCCTATCACAATAGTATGGCTACCAGAGGGTAAAACACTGTAAGCATTGTAGTCTATGAGCCTTAAGCTTTTGCAGACATTGAGCTCAAAATCCACCTTCACACTTTGTCCTTGGGGAACATAAACTCTCTTGAACCCAACAACCTGCTTGATATGAGTATCTGCAATTCCTTCTGGGGGCTTGGAGTAAACGATAATAGCCTCATTTCCATTAGCAGAACCCACATTTTTCACTTCTACTTGGAATCTAAATGTTTGTTTGCAGCTCAAATATTCGTCAATCTTGAGTGCAGGACATTCAGGTTTCGAAGTATCGCTTGTATATTTCAAGTTGTAGCAGTGTTGGAATTTGTTCATCTTTAGTTTGAGTGACCTTTCTGCTGATAATAAAGTGTACTGGAAGTTGGTGTAGCTAAGCCCGTGACCAAATGGATAAACTACTGGACCTTCAAAGAATTTATAGGTGCGACCTGGATACTTCAATTCCTGATTAGGCCTCAGTTGCATGGAAGTCATGGGTAGCTGGTCAACATAGCTGTTCTCGTACCATGTTAGAGGAAGCCTTCCGCCTAGAAGTAGAAAGATTCATTATTAAACAAATCAAGCACGTGAATTTACACACACATATATATATATATATCAAGTACCTGGATTATATGCTCCAAATATGATATCCGCAATTGCACCACCACCGTCTTGTCCAGGGTATCCAGCCCACAGGATGGCCTTCACCTTTTTGTTATTCTTAGCAAACGAAACATCTATGGCTCCTCCACTCATTATAACCAGAATGACGGGTCCTTTAGCAGCATCAGCCACTTGATTGACAAGTTGAGTTTGATAACCGGGGAGGAGGAGGTCATTCCTGTCAACCCATTCACGTTCAATAGACAAATCAATGCCAGCTACTATCACAGTAGCATCAGCTTTCTTTGCAGCTTCCACAGCATTACATATGTAGCTTTCGTTTTTGCAGGCAATATCATCACATCCCATTTCATAGTGAACCTCTTTTGCATATTGTTTGATACCATCAACAGGAGTAACATATCTGCATGGAATTCCTGCATAGTTACCAATCATGGCCTTAGTAGCATTTGCATGAGGTCCGACCACTGCTACGCTTAATTTTCCATTTGACATCAGAGGTAGAGCCTTATCTTCATTTTTCATTAGGACTATTCCTTGTCTTGCTGCTTCTACTGCTAATTCTATATGTTCCTTTTTGCACACATCATCCTTTCCCAGAGATTCGTACTTAGCATTCCCATCGAAGTAACCCAACCTCATGAGCACCACGTAAAGGTATTTCAATGACCTGTCTATGTCCTCTTCTCTAAGTTTCCCCTCTTTCACTGCAGCTTCACCCGCATCGGAATAGAAAGTTCCACAATCCAGATCCAAACCTGTCAACAAGTTGAGGAGTTTCTCATAAATTAATTTATATTATAAAAAATTGCAAAATCATTATGATCAAACTGATGCCTGCCTGCTTTCAGTCCTTGCGCAACTGCATCCGCTCTTGTATCC
>JAOQMR010000002.1:17668699-17679433 GCA_027563865.1 Erythroxylum pelleterianum
AGGATCGTCAGTCTACAGTTTGTAGAGACAAAGTATCAGTGGGCAGATATTTTCACCAAACCATTGAGTGAAGACCGTTTCAAGAAAATCAGACGGAACCTCAATATGGTGATGCTAACGGACCAATCGTCTGATTTCTCATAAGCCACATTTGAAAGATGAAGAAATTAACGGCGTTAGAATGCAGTGAGTCACAGTCAGTGACTTCTCTCACAAGGATGATTTTTGGACGGAAAAAGCTGTCACAACCTTGAGAAGCACAACCGCTCTAGAATTCTCCTTAAAATCCCTAACACGGACTTTTGAGATTTCTACCGTATTTAGAAACTGTTCATCTCACAAAGTTCTCTGAGATTTCTTCAATCAACCCTTACTCAATAAATATCAGAAAAATGTTCATTCAACCTCTTAATCGGACGGAGCCAGTGATGAACTTCGGAAGACTTGTGAACTTCGAATCGTTACGAGAAAACATGGATATTGAGCCGGAAATAATTGCTGCAGGCTGGAGAAATTTCTTTCAGATTCGTGAAGAAGTCTACTACCAGGAGATTCACGAATTCTGAAAGAATACCCAATTTGTAGGAGATACTGTCGTTTCCTCTGTAGACAGAATCTCTATCATAGTGACAAAAGATTTACTGGTGAAGGTAATAGAATGTCCTATGGATGGAGTACAACTGTCTAATAAAGCAAAATGGATGACAAAGTTGAAGATAAATGAAGATGAAGTAAATCGTCAGTTGTATGGACACAATAACCCGGCAGAGAGGAGGACCTCATGGTTGGTACCAAAGGCAAGGGTATTGTTTTCCATACTGTTTGATTGTGTTTTACCTAGATCAGGTTCACAACATCTGGTCACTACACTAGATGAGCAGTGTATTTTTCATCTTTTGAATCATCACCCCATAGATTTACCATTTTTGATATATCATTATATGGTAAAATCGATAAAGGATACGAATACTAGTCCTTACGGAATGCTGCTAACAAGAGTGTTTAGAGAATCTGGTGTTCAATTGGAATGGGGAAACAGAATAAAGAGGCCTATTAGAAGCTACATTGATTCGACTTCTACAGCAAAAATGGGTCTGAGACATCTAGACAGAGAAGAAACAGAGTCTCAAAAGAAAGCAAGAACTGAGGGGGAGCGTACTACAAAGAAGACTCCCGTGAAAAGTTCTAGGTCTCATTCTAAAGAGACAAAGCCTACGAGTGTTCGAGTTATTGAAGACGGTGCGCAGAAGCGTAAAGGGGAAACTGTAACATCCCACCCCCGACGGGAAGGGTAAAATCGTAATTTAGCAAAGGATGAGAGTGATTGGGATTACTTAGGACTTTCCATGCAGACTGGTATTTGTGAATAGTGACTTTTTGCACATGAAAAATAACTGAACATGCATATATGACATTCCCGGTATTTGGGCCTAAACAGAATTTTATTGTGAATAATGTGAAAATTGTGGTTGAAAAAATTATTGGAGTGAGTTTTTGTGTGTTTTATATTTTATGGGAATTTTAGAAATTTTTCTATAATTTTTCGGATAAATTTTTCGGACCGGAAAAAAATCGCCAGGTGGCGAACCGGTTGGTTTTAGTACTGAAATTTTCTGTTAAATGGATTTGGGCTATTGAGTTTAATATTTTGGATTGTCCGTGGGACCATTGAATGGAATTAATTTATTAAAGTTTATTACTTGAATTTTGTCTTTTCCTTATTTTGTCATTTTCTTCTCTAACTTGGACTAGTATAATATTGACACATATTACCTTCATTTAATTCTTCAAGCCAAGCATTCTTGGTTCTTCTTATTGAAAGCATGAAAGATGAATTTTCTTCCTTATGTCCTTAGCCAACCGAAATCTCTATCTTCTTCTTTGATTTCTTCATCGATTTTCTCTCCGATATCGGGTCACGTGGGAGTGGGGTGTTACAGAAATACTCCTAAGTGATATCTCAAAGCAAACCAGAAGGTCACCGAGAGTGCGAACCATACGACAACAAGAAGCCAAGCAATCCAGAGAGTCCAATCAGGTGAAGAATTCTGGATTGCGAGCACCGAAAGCTACAAGGTCGTTAGTCTCAATTCTGCGAGAAGAATCAGCCAATTAGGCTGAAGAGACTGAACGAAAAAGGAAAGTGGAATCTGAGAAGCAGAAGCCCCAACCTCAAAAGTCACTGAGGTTGAGAAAAGAAAGTGTTAAGAATTCAGGAAGTAAGACGACAGACACAATCAGGCAAGAGAAGAATATTTTTGTCGCTGATGAAGTTAGCTTGAGAGAAGTCTCTGCTAATGTAGAGGACATTCACACGGTGAATGATAATCCTATATTTGAAGAAGTCGTTTCTACTGCTGCTCAATCAACACTAGATAGCCAGGAGAGGGCTACACCCACTGTTGCTCAAGAGGTGAAGTCTGCAGAACACAGTGAGGTACCAGTTGACTCATTTCCACTTCTACGAAAAGAGGATTTGGAAATTAGAGTGGTTGTTGAAGAGATTGAACAGAGAAGAAGTAATTCAACAATTATCAGGGACAAACCAAGGAAAGTAGTGAGAGTTTACTACAAGCCAATTTTGGTAGATGAAAGTACTGTGCATCTGTTAGGAGAAAGCGACATATGCTTCGTTGAGCATTTGAAAATAGTTACACAGACACCATATGCAAAAAATCAACCATGTATACCTCACACTATCTTTCCAATTTTAGAGACCACTGTGACAAAAATTGTGCCTGACATGGAACCACCATTCTACGCGGTATATGATGATGATAAAGGGAAAAAGAAGATTCATCCAGAACTAGTGTTAGATGATATGACTCAGGAACAAATTGAAGAAGAAGTGCGTCAGATAGACGACGCATGTGATCAAAAGAGGAAGGCAAAAGCCATGTGCATTTATCAAGATCCAGGATCAAGTGGAAGTAAATTTGATAATGATGATCAAGAGGGAGGAATACTGAGTGAAGGTCCGTATAATGCCATAAAGATTGCAGATATGGAATGTTCAATTCGTGTTTTAAAAACCATTCTGCTCCATCGACCATTATGGGACATCACTTCTCTGGAAGAAATCCTACCTTAGCTTGGTCGACCACTTTCACGACTCCCGGTTCCTGATGACCTTGACCTTCTTGAACCTGACCTACCTGTTCCACCGCCTCTCCTCCAAATTTTTGAAACCATTGTGGCAACTGAAGATGCTTATTCTAAAACGGTTGCCATTATTGAAGATCAACCCACAGAGATAGGACAACCGAATGCAACTGAACCACCCAATTTACAGTAGCAAGTTAATAAGCTGGTCAAAGATGAGAAATTGAAGAAAATGATGAAGAAGATTGTGAAGCATTGTGGCTTATAATCTTTTTGACTTATAACAAATAGGGGGAGAAGTGCCGGGGAAGAAGAAGATAATGAAAAACAGCAGGAATCAGTGAAGAAGAAGAAAAAGAAATTAGCTCAAAATTTTTCTTTTCATCTTTGCATTTTTCTTCTTTGTAAAGCTTTTCATGTTTCTAATCAAAGTATTTGTTATCATCAAAAAGAGGGAGAATGTTAAGTCAAAATTGACTTTACGTGATGAATAATTTTGATGACAAACAAAAAGCAGACAAATGAAAAGCAGACGAAAGATAGCCTAATAAAAAGCAGACACAGAAATACAGACGGAAGCAGATACAAAAAGTAGACGATACGAAAAACTGACAAAGCAAAAAGCAGACGCTACAAAAAACAGACGAAGAAAAAAGCCGTTGCTACAAAAAACAGACGAAGCAAAAAGCAGACGATACGAAAAATAGACGAAGCAGAAAAGCAGATGATACAATAAGCAGACGAAAGCGCAAAGAAGTCGGAAGTATCAGTTAGAGTTAGTTACAGAACTCCACTGACTAACCGTTTCTTTAAAGATTCAAGAAGCAGTTATTCAAGAAGCAGTTGACCACTCAACTATAAATATGAGTCGAGATAGAAGACTAATAGAACTTTTTGATCTATCGAACTACTGAACTCACAAGAGAGATTATTGTGCGAACATTGTTAGAGTAATATTTTTTTGTAACAAGCTCTATACACTTTTCAAGTTTAAAAGTGCTACAGATAGCCTGAAGAGGCTAAGCGTAAAAGAGTACTGATTGTAAAGAGACCTGAAGAGGCTCAGCAAAAAGAATACTTGTAAATGTTTGAGAGTTAGTGAAATCTCAGAAGGTTATCTGAGGACTGGACGCAGCCCACGGTTTGGAGTGAACCAGTATAAAAATTACTGTGTCAAACTCTCTCAACTATCTCTATTTCATTACTGTGATATTTTGATATCTCTCGTATGCAAGTTTTTAGAAAAATAATTACAAACAAAAGTTATAATAATTCTGAATCGAACAAGTTTGTGTTCTAATCAATAAGTTTTTCTGGAAGAAGGGTTTAACGAAAAAGTTGTCACAATTCAACCCCCTTCTTGTGTATTTGATTATCATTGTATTAACGTGTGATTCACTGAAAAGAATGGCTCAGAATTAATGAAAACAAATTCGCTTAATCGAACTGATACAAATTTTCGACATCCATGAACAAATATTTTAGAAAAAGCGTCGTGCGGAAACCCTAAAGACGATCCTGATCTAAACCGATCCAATTCGGTATAAAACTTTTTATATAAAATCACTCAAAACATTTCAATATCCCAGTGGAAATTCATCACTTCCATTTCCTCAATCCATTTAAATTCCTCATATACTAATCATAACCATCAACAAAAGGACTTCAATAATCCAGCTTAATCATCACAATTCATATTCAAAAAACGCTCAGTTAAATTCAATTTAATATTTCTAAATTTTCACTTAAAGATCGGGGTCCAACATTTCTCCCCCTCTTAAAAGAATTTCGTCCCCGAAATTCATACTTAGGTATTAAGTAATACATTCTCTTAATAAACGTCAAATTACTTCCTTATCTAATTTCTCATCACACATACTCTTAACTTAATCCCAATTTTTTTCACTTCTCATGTCAATTACACCACATTCACTATCAATCATATCACATCACTATAGCCACAACTCAATATTTCCTTAACATATTCATTTTTACATCTCACATATATATATCCAAACTCAAGTTATCTCATCTTTAAAATATTCATTCCTACATCTCATACATGTATATCCCAAATCAATTTATCCAATTTCATCTTGAAAATTCTAATCATCATATCATACACATTCCTAAAAATTAATCAAAAATCTTGTCATCTAAATCGAACAATCATCTTGATTCTTCCAATTAGTCATGAAAATCAAAATCACATTCTTACTAACTCAATTCTATCCATTCATACACTTTACAAACCTAAACGCCCATGCAAGATCCTATTACTGGGCTCTGATACCATCTACTATTGGGGCCCGATCTCGAAACTGGACCCCAACTGGAAAAGTGAAAAGTGGAAATGAAAAACGAAAGCGGAAGCAAACGAAATCGACAGATCGAAACACAATTCAACTGAATCAAAGCAAACGAATGGTTCAATCAAATCATATTGCGGAAACAAATCAATACGGATCCGACTCAAATCCAAAGCGGAACACAATCAAAAGCGAAAGTATCAAAAGAGAAAAGAAGGGCTCAGAATTAACGAAAACAAATTCGCTTAATCGAACTGATACAAATTTTCGACATCCATGAACAAATATTTTAGAAAAAGCATCGCGCGGAAACCCTAAAGACGATCCTGATCTGAACCGATCCAATTCGGTATAAAATTTTTTATATCAAATCACTCAAAACTTTTCAATATCCCAATGGAAATTCATCACTTCCATTTCCTCAATCCATTTAAATTCCTTATATACTAATCATAACCATCAACAAAAGCACTTGAATAATCCAGCTCAATCATCACAATTCATATTCAAAAACATTCAGTTAAATTCAATTTAATATTTCTAAATTTCCACTTAAAGATCGGGGTCCAACACATAAAGTAACCTTCACCATGTCGAAGTATGAAAACAATTCTCCCTTACTTCTAGCTAACATCAAAGAAATATAACCTCGAGAACAATGTGAAGATATTGAGGATCCTGGGAATGCATTTAGAAAGAAACGATCACAGAGGAGAAAGCAAAGGAAGGTGAAGCAGAAGGAAGGTAGAACCCAGGGCATAGTAGCTCATGTGCAAATATAAAATCAATAACTGCATTACCATTACACTATTCATTCAAACCACCTTAAGCACAAGAAGAGCGTCGAGTTATTGACGTTAAAAGAAGCGCTACATGGGAGGCAACCTATGGATTATTAATTCCATATTATGTCCTTTGAATTTTAGATAGTTTGAATTTCATAGTTAGGTTATTTCGTTTCCAAATAAGGTCAGAAAGGCATAGTACTTAGACATAACTTAGATGACCGAGCAAGTAAGCAAAAGAAAGAGGTGAAAGAGTTATAAAGAGTAGGAAGTGATCTCGGGAATGTGTAGAAGGACAAAAGAAGAAAAAATAAAAAATTGGTGAAAATATTAGTGGCCTACGATAGGGTTAAACTATCCACGCGATTTTCAGCTAAAATTTGTACAGTTTTACCCTTCCTTCACCTATATATTCATTTCACACTTCATTTTTTCACTCACTTTCATTTTTACTTTATCTCTCTAAGTCAAAACCTCCAAACACCTCACTTCTCTCTGACCGAATTCCAAATTTTCACTTTATTCCAACTTCCACCTACTTGGAATCCAATATGCCACGCATTAAGCAATCAACGAAGCATAACCAATCAGCAAGAAGAAATCAAGTCTCGGGACGTGAGCGAAGGAACAGGACGATAAATTTCAGAGCACCCTTCCTAATCTACACATAGGAGGAAGGTATTCGTTTCTAATCCTTTAATGTTAAACAAATAATAATACCAAAATATTTTGATTTTGATACACTTGATAGGCTGGAATTGCGAGATAGGGTATAAAATCTAGTAGAAAGAATTCAGTGGGCCAAGTTTATACACTCCCAATATTTTGCCTACCAGGAGCTCACTCTCGTATTCTTCACTTCCCTTCATTTTGAACCTAGTAACCCTAAGGAAATGTGGTTTAGGTTGCGGGAACAAACTTATGAGTTAAGAATTGAAATCATGTGTGATATTTGTGGATTCTTCGAATCTTCCACTATCGATTAGCACAATCATTTTTGCGTTTCTCACTATTAGAATGAACTCACTAGGATGCTAAGAATGCCGACAACAACATCATATGAACCCATGATCACTTGTTATTGCATAAATTCATATGTCAAATGGTTTTCGACAAATCAGAAACCAACAAGTGCTCAACAAAAGAACTTTTTCTGTTGTGGTGCATGGACTACAGCATCCTAGTGTGCACCTCAGCATATGTTCTTAATGTTATTGTTGGTGCATGGATCACATCATCCCAATGTTCACCACAACATATGTTCTTAATGCTATTGTTGCGACTCTATGTAAGAGGAGCACCAATTTGGGTATAGGGTATTTGGTTTCCGCCATTGCTGAACACTATAATGTGGATTGTAGTGGCTTATTCATCTACCTCCCAAATTTTCTAAATCACCATCATTTGTGGTGCGCTAAAATCATAAAGTCCCATAATATGGAACTTTGGGACATTAGCAAAAAGACTGATGTTATGATCAGGGCTAGCTAGGCGAGTTCTAGCACAGCCCTGCCTCAGCAGGTAGAAGAGGACTCAACTAGTGATGAGTCTGAAAAGGAAGAAGACACAGAAGAACCTGGTTGTAAGAAAGTGCTCAATACAATCTTTGCCAACACTAAGGTAATTACAAATACCTAGAAAGATGAAGGAGATGGCCTGTTGAAGGCATTTTTATCATTGAAATGAGCATCATTTTCTTTTAATTTTTGGATTAATTATTGGTTGTCATACATATTTTTCCTGCTAAATTGTTTAGTTTACCAAAATTTGCATTTATAGTTGTTCATGTTTAATTTGTAAGAAATGCACTTGATCTTAGGAAATGCACTGTAGCAATGTTGAGTGATTTTTGAAACACTTGCAAGAGTCACAAAATTCTCCTAATACAGATGTATATGCAAGCATTATAGGTGGACATGCGTTTTTCACGTAGTCACTTAAGTAACCTCCTAAAAACTGCTGCATTTTGGTGTAGGCTGTGTGTTGATTCATTTCATATTTATTTAACTCTCTTTTTAATTAAAATTTAATTTATTTTTAGAGCAAAACACGACAGTGGAAATGGGACTATCATTGTCTTGACTCAATCTTCTAAAGGACTTGGAACTATCATTGTCTTGAATTTCAATTACTCTATGCTATTTGTGAATTCATTCAACTTGGATGGAAAAAGCAACATCACGCATGAGAGGAGTGGAGCAATTAAATTAAAGAGGCTACGTTGGCAGCTAGTGAATGAAAAAAGAAAAAAAACGTTAAACCAAGGCAGTGGAAATGGGAAGATAACGTGGAGCTGAAAAAGAAAACCAGCAGAGGGGGGGCTACATGCAGCTAAGGAGAGATGTTGTGGAAAGAAAAAAAACCGTTGGCAACTTGCTTGGTGAAACAACGTGAGCTTGGTGAGACTAGAGGGACCAACTAAAGGAGACCAAGTAGAGGCTAGAGTGGAGCTTCAAACCATCAAACCAACAAGACCACACAGACAAGAAGAGAGGAGCTCCAGCAGACGCACAACGGGGAGCAGAAAAGAGGGTGACGCAACAAAAAAAAGAGATCTCAAAACTCATTCGTTATCTATTTTATTATCTGATTTCTCCTAATGCTGTTTGCCAACTCTAATTTCTGTGGTCTTCATTTTATTATGATCGAGTAGCTTCCTCAAGCCTCAAGGTTGGGAAAAGCTTTTAGCTAATTTTTGTGGATTGAATTTCGGTTGATTTATGAGTGTGGATTTATAAGTTTGATTTTTCTTTTTTGATATTAATTCTGCTGGTATTGTGTTTGGTCAACCACTACTAAGCTTTAATTGTTAATTGAAGAACCGATGGTTGAAAATTAATAACGGAACTCCAAAACAGTGAACTTATAAATTTCAGATTTAGACATAAACTGAATTTATGAGAGAAAACCAGGTGAGCAAAGATTTTAATGGGTTATGCTTGATTGCTAGGCTACGATAGTATACTAGGATTATTGCGTAATACTCCTTTTATACCTTGAAAAAGGATCTAAGATACTCTAGGCTCAACCTTCAATCAACCAAAATTCGCCTCATAAATTAATCCAGGTAAAGTCCGTAGAAAAACGCTAAAAGTGGAACCATCCTTGAAGCTTACCACATTCCATTCAAAATAAACCCCCAGAGATATTCGCATTTTTTTTAGCTTTAGTTTTATTATTTTTGATAGTTAATTTTTCTTATTTTAATTCCTATTTTTAAACAATCGCTAGTCCAATTAATTAAGTGATCCAAGCCTGGTACTTACACAATTACTCCCTGTGGGACGATATTATACTGTACTACTTGAGATCCGTGAACTTGCGGAACCACATCAAGTTTCTTGGCGCCGTTGCTGGGGAGTAATCCTTGAATAATATTAGGCGACCGATTGTTTGGTTAAATTGGACATTTTTGTTTTTCTTTTTTTTTTTGTTTTGCTTTGCGTTAATAGATTTTGTTAGAATTAATTTCTGCTCTATTTTCTCTCTTTACTATTTACTTTTTATTTTGCATTTTTTGTACCTTGCGTTTGATCTTGCTGTGTTATACTTAGTCTATGCGAAAGTCCGTTAGTGCTGAAGAATTATTATTTGATTCTGAAATTGAAAAGACTGCTAAAGCACTAAGGAAGGAAGCAAAAGCTAGAAAAGAATGGGCAAGAGCATCTAGCGCATAGCCTATGCAGGAACCCCAGATCGAACCCGAATTTACTACAACTTTTCCACCAAAAGAGGCAGTCAAGTCAGAAATGGCCGAACAAAATCCGAGAACAATGCGGGATCATGCGGTCCCAGATTTTGGGGAATTTCGCTCAAGCATTACAAGGCCTCCTGTGCAATCAAATAATTTTGAATTAAAACCTGGCCTTGTACAAATGGTGCAGCAGAATCAGTTCGGAAGGCCCCCATCTGAATACCCGCATGTCCACCTGCAGTAATTTTTGTAGATTTGTGAAATGTTGAAGCTGAACGGGATACTTGAGGATGCTATAAGGCTTCGATTGTTTCCTTTTTCGGTGAGAGATCGGGCTAAGGATTGGCTCCATTCGTTACCACCTGATTCGATAAACAATTGGTAAGAGTTGTCCAAAGCTTTTATGGCTCAGTATTTTCCACCTGGGAAGACGACAAAACTCAGAAGTGAGCTTACCTCATTTCAGCCCAAAGAAGATGAGTCGTTGTATGAAGCATGGGAGAGGTACAAGGAGCTTCAACGCAAATGTCCGCATCACGGTGTACCGAAGTGGATGATTGTGCAAATATTCTACAACGGAGTTTCTCCGATTCTGCGAAGTACAATAGATACTGCGACTGGAGGTGATTTAATGGACAAGAATGAAGATGAGGTTAAGCAAGAAGGGAAGAAACCTCAAGAAGTCTTCGAATTGGACGTCTTTACCTTGTTGAATTCGAAATTTGAAGCTCTTTCAAGGAAAGTGGATAAGTTTACTGTAGCTGCTATGAGTAATGTGAATGCCTTACAGGATCAGGATTTTGGGTCGAGTATGGGTACAGAATTTCAGACCCTTGGGCAAGAA
>JAOQMR010000002.1:17694460-17710835 GCA_027563865.1 Erythroxylum pelleterianum
AGATCCAATTATGGAGAGCATTAGGATTAAATGGATCCCGATGAGATTGGGATATGTCCCGATGAGATCGCGACATCCATATTGCTAAGAAAGGTCTCCGGTGACTTTTCGGCACCGGGGCCCGGCAGGCAGGTAGAACCGACCCTAGTTTGACTGGACTGCTTTAGCAAATATATATATATTAATTAATTAAGTAAATTAATTAATTATATATATTTATATGTGTTGTCTTTGGCATTGGAAGAATGAAGAAGTGGATAAGCTTTGAAAAGTCAAAGCATCATTAGTTTATTTTAAATGAATGAATGGTCATTAGCCTTCCACTTGCATGCTTCCTGTGAAGTCTTGAAAAGTTGTAAGACATAAAAGGAAGATGGCTTTAGTGGATGAGTGTGGCTGATGGGGCGACAGAGGAAACTTAAGAGTTAAGTTTTGGGAAAATGTGATTTTCACTCTTCTTTCTTCAGCCATCGACGAACTTCATCTTCTTCAAGCTTCTTCAACGTCAATCCGTAGCTCTCCAAGGACAAAGGTAATAGCTAGCACTCTTTAATTTGTTCTGGCTATTTCCGCAATCAAAGAGTTTGATTCGGTTGAGTTTTCTGATCTCTGCGTGAATACCGTTAGAGATAGTCTATGTTGGCTATTTAGGTTTGAGTCGTCATACAGATGCAAGATCCTGGGTTTTCTGGGTACGGCTCGGAACAAATCGTTGTTATTCTGCACCGTGCGCATGTGATGCACACACCGAGCTGTTCCTTCTGGGGATTGGATTCCCAACATAAAGATGTAAAAGGAATGTGAGAATTTAAATTCCCATGCTTGAATCAACTTGAATCAATTTATGGAAGAGAAAGAGCTACTGGGTTAAACATTCAAGGATATGTGGTTGTTGTTCGAAATATGGAGAATGATCAAAATACAGTAAGTGGTAGTGAGTATGTTAATGAATATGATTTATTATTTAACGAAGAAAACAATGATGTATGTTCGGATTCGCAAGCAACTCCAACTTACGGAAGCAACATAAATGTGAGAAATATGAGTGCAAAGCAGAAACAACCATCAAGCAGCAGTGGAGGGAATATAGCAAAAAGGAAGAAAATGTCGTCTATTTAAGCTTCCTTAAATGTCGGGGCACAACTGCAAGAAATCAATTTTGGTTTTCGTACTTTTGTGGAAGGCTTTAATAGCAACTTCGCAACCATAGTAAATGCTATTGTAGATGAAAATTTACGTGACAAAGCTGCTTCAGAAAAAATGAAAGACGTTGTTGAAGAGTTAATGAAAATTGGCCTTCCAAGTGGTGATGTCTTTAAAGCAGCTAACATTTTTAGCTCAAATAAAGATAAGATTGATGTGTTCCTCAACCTTCCTGTTGACATGCGAAAGCTTTATGTCTTAAGTTTATTTTGATGTTGTTTTGATGCTTTATGTTTTAGGTACTATGAGAAATCTTGGTTTATGTTTTGATGCTTTATGTTTTAAGTTTATTTTGATGTTTTATGAAGGGCAAATGATATTATATTGAGGGTATAATATGAAAGGCAAATTATTTTCATTTTTATTGAGGGTAAAAATGGTATTATATTGTCTTTCATTCCCATTAATGCAACAAACCAAACAACATTATTGGTATTAATACAGAAACCTAAGTTACAAACTAAATATCATTTTTTTATTTTTCATACCCATTCTCATCCCCTTCTACTATTATACTCATATCCATACCCAACCCCGTGCTCAAACCAAATGCCTACTTAGTTAATAATTGTAGGGATAGATGGCTAGATGGCTATAGGCTGGAAAGTGATAATTCATTACATTAGGAGATTTTACCGATCCAATTCAAAGGCACAAGGTCATATCAAGAAAGTTCTAGTTTAATTATTTTTATTACATTAGATTAATTCTTGTTAGACTTGCTTAATTATGGCTAATGGCATTTTCATGTAATAATTTAATTTAATTTAATTTTAGTTTTAATCAATTAATTGCTTTTTAATGCAAATTAAGTTTTAGTGGTACTTATCGCTTCACTGAAAAGTAGGAATTACAATGGGTGGAGTCAAACTTGGACCTTAATGTCCAAGCTTGAACCCTAATTTAAAACTCGAACAAATTTCAAGAAAGCTAGTCCGAGATCAAGGTAGATCAATCTTTGGGTTAGCGCAAAATTTCCAAGTCAAATTAAGCCTGGGTTAATCCAAAAAGTTTGAAACTATTGGCTTTAGAAAGAAAAGATATAACAAGAAAAGAGCCTTTTGACGGTGGATAGTGGTCCATAAGCTAGTCTTAAAAAATATCCAACACAAACACAACTTAATTTGTGATTATATTCTCAAGTAAATACTTTCTTTTTTTTTAATGACTAAAAGCTTACCTTATTGTAGTAGCCTTAATTTGTAAAGATGCATTTCAACAAATACCATGATTTCATTATCCATCAATGTTATGGTACACACTAAATTAAAGACAATGACAACGCTTGCGAAAAGAATGACTAGTTCACAGGATGAGAATCCGTAATACGGATCCAAGCAAATGATTTGACTATGATTAAGTACGAGGACGTTGGTCCCAAACCAACTTCAATGGCACAAACTAAAACAACAGTAATGACAGTAAGCGACAGGGGATGACAGTCAATAGGGCAATAGATTGGGAAACCAGATTCTCTGTCCAGTGTTACTTTGTCTTATTCTGTCTCATGAAATCTCAGTCATTTATTTTACGAGACTCACGTGAACTCCATGCAGACCTCATATAAATAAATGGATGAGACTTATTAGATACAATAAGACACCATAATATTAAATAGAGAATCTGAACTCATAGATTTGACGCGACGAGGATGAATAGGGCTGACGACAGCAATGAACAACAATAACGATGGGCCATATAACGATAGACGAATTTCAATAAATTAAGGTCAATAAATAAGAATGCTTTGGAGTTTTTAAAGATCTTAAAATTAATCACGTAGTATAATAATTGAGGTAGAATGGAGCACTACCCAACAGAAATCCAAAAACCAGTGGACCCATCATAACCAAAATCTTCTGGTCCATCATCTCAACTCTATGTGCTCTTATCCACTCTGTGGGTGGTGGACTATCAGTGACTGCCAACCCAACTTTCTGTCACCTATTTTGCAACTTGTACGTTGTCTACATTGCACTGCCTGCTCTCTTATCGTCAACGCCAGTCTGCATTGCAAATTTGCACTGCCTGTTCTCTTATCGTCAACACCGCGTTGTTTATTTTAGATCCTTTTGTCGTATCCTAGATCTAATACTTTTCATCACTTTGACTCTCTTGCTTAATCTTTGCTTCGAAGGTATCCAAAATAAGATATTAATGTCAGGTAACACCATAACTATAGGCGAAACGAAGTTGGAAAATATAAAACCGCTCGTAAACCATAAGAGTAGGTAAGCTTACGTTGATATGGAATGGTAAGATCGAGTTGGGTGGAAATGGAAAGTGATGTGACTGGAGTCTGGAGATGTACAATATGCCCCATGAAGACAATTCTGTCAGCCATCCTCGGTCGGTAGTGGCATGTTGCCCATATCTATCACGGGATAGTCAAACGTCTGTCTTGTCTTAATGGTACACTTGAAGCCCAACGTTACATGAATCAAAGAAGATTCACATGATCACATCGTTTAATCGTTTTAATATTGACCAAGGATTCGTGGGTCAACAAAAGATCCAATCATATTATTATTTTCCATTGTATAAGACCCTCCCAGTTCAATCTTTTTCTGTCATATTAGTTCCAACCAATTCCTACGGAAATGGGGTTCCAAAAGGTTTCTTTTCACGTGCTTGTTCTCTTTTTGGTCGTGGTCTCTGTTCTATCGGCAGAAGCAGCCATTGAAACTGAAGTTGAGGTTTTAAGGGCCTTCAAGAATGCCACCACTCGTGACCCATTAGGAGCACTCACTGACTGGACGCATGCAACTCATCACTGCAACTGGTCGGGCATTGCTTGTGATTCCTCGCAGCGTGTCATTTCCCTCATCCTTTTTGAAACGCAAATTGAGGGTGTCATATCTCCATTTCTTGGAAACCTTTCAAACCTCCAGGTTCTTGACTTTACCTCCAATTTATTCACAGGACACATACCAGCTCAGCTGGGAATCTGCTCCCAGTTGACTGTATTGAATCTTTATAACAATTCTCTAACTGGTCCAATCCCAGCAGAACTAGGATATCTTCCGAACCTGCAGGCTTTAGGCGTAGGTCATAATTTCTTGGATGGAAGCATTCCAGAAAGCATTTTTAACCAGACCTCCTTAGTAGAGTTAAGTCTTATTTTTAACAATCTAACTGGCAAAATACCAGAAAACTTGGGCAACTTGGTCAATCTTGAAACTCTTTTGGCATATGGAAATAACTTACTTGGTCCAATACCTGCTTCAATTGGAAAGTTGCAAGCTTTGCAAACTTTAGACCTGAGCCAAAACTCATTGTCTGGTGTAATTCCTAGAGAAATTGGGAACTTACTGAACTTGCAGTACCTTCTCTTGCTCAAAAATTCTCTCACTGGAGAAATCCCTCCTGAACTAGGCCTTTGCAAGAAGCTCGTCAATCTTGAACTGTACATAAATCAGTTTAGTGGAGCCATTCCCTCTGAGCTTGGAAATTTGACCAACTTAGAAACATTGAGATTGTACAAGAACAACCTGAATTCCACTATCCCTCTCTCCTTATTCAACTTGAAATCCTTGACCCACTTAGGATTTTCTGAAAATCAGTTAGTTGGATCGATTCCTCAAAGTCTAGGATCTTTGCGGTCATTAAGGGTTTTGACACTGCACTCAAACCAGTTAACTGGGGAGATACCTTCAGGGATAACAAACCTGACAAGTTTAGAATACTTCTCCGCGGGCTTCAACTTCATCACCAGGAAGCTTCCATCAAACATTGGAATGCTTTCGAATTTGAAAAACCTTAGCCTAAATAACAACATTCTTGAGGGATTCATTCCTTCCAGCATCACGAATTGCACCCAACTTCTGGCAATTGATTTAACCTATAATAGAATTTCAGGAAAAATCCCTCGAGGTATGGGACAATTGCATAACCTGACATTTCTTTCTCTGGGAGCCAATCAAATGGCAGGGGAAATACCTGATGACCTTTATGATTGTTCCCAACTTCGTTCCTTAGGTTTGGGCCAAAACAATTTCAGTGGATTAGTGAAACCAAGCATTGGCAAACTCTATAATCTCCGCACATTGATCCTGGGCTTCAATTCGTTAGCAGGGCGCATCCCACCAGAGATTGGCAACTTGAGCCTACTGATTAAGATGTCACTCTCTGGAAACAGTTTTTCAGGCCAAATCCCTCCGGAGTTGTCCAGGCTTTCACACCTACAAGGGCTTGCCCTGCATGCAAATATTCTAGAAGGAGCAATACCAGAGAGCATTTTTGAATTGGAGCAACTAACTCTTCTCAATCTAGCAATTAACAGGCTCACAGGTCCAATTCCAGACACAGTGTCAAAACTTGATATGCTTTCATACTTGGATCTCCATGGCAACAAGCTCAACGGGTCCATTCCAGTGAGTATTGGTCATCTCAATCGACTCATGACTCTTGACCTCTCTCACAACCATCTGAAAGGATCAATTCCTGGATCAGTAATGGCAAGTATGAAAACGATGCAGATATACCTTAACTTGTCATATAATTTCTTGGAGGGGAGCATCCCAGATGAGCTTGGAATGCTGCAAGGAGTTCAAGCCATTGATCTCTCAAACAACAATCTGTCAGGTGTCATTCCGAAATCACTTGAAGGTTGCAGAAATCTCTTCTCTCTTGATCTGTCAAGGAACCAAATATCAGGTTCAATTCCAGGTAAAGCGTATTCACAGATGCAGATGCTTGCCAGTTTGAACCTTTCTGGGAACAATTTAAATGGTCAAATTCCTAAAGAGTTGGCACAACTTAAGCATCTAAACACCCTAGATCTTTCTCAGAATCATCTGACAGGCCAAATTCCTGAGCACTTTGCCAACCTTTCTAGCTTGAAACACCTTAACCTCTCTTCCAATCAACTTGAGGGTCCTGTTCCTCGGACTGGTGTCTTTAGAAGCATTAATGCATCAAGTTTGGCTGGAAACCTTGCTCTCTGTGGAACCAAAGATCTTGGTTTTTGCTACGAGAGGAGTTCTAAAGCCTTCTCTAAGAAAACAAAATGGATTCTCCTTGGCCTTGGAATAGGTTTCGCGCTTCTGGTTATGGTATTCATTGTTTTAGTGCTCCTCCAACGTACTAGAAAATCTACACGAGAAATAGAAAATGGTATGGTGCCAGAATTTACTGCTGCATTGGAACTCAAAAGGTTTGATCAAAAAGAATTAGAAGATGCTACCAGTTTGTTCTCCAGTGAGAATATAATTGGCGCCAGCAGGTTGAGTACGGTATACAAAGGTCAACTGGAAGATGGACAGGTTGTAGCTGTAAAGAAGTTGAATCTGCAGCAGTTCTCAGCAGAATCTGATAAGTGCTTTTACAGGGAAGTCAAGACATTGAGCAAATTGAGGCACAGGAATCTCGTTAAGATAATTGGCTATGCCTGGGATTGTTCTAAGCTAAAAGCTTTAGTTCTGGAATACATGCAGAATGGGAGCTTGGAGACCATCATACATGAACCTTGGGTTGATCGGTCAAGGTGGACACTATCTGAGAGGATAAATGTGTGTATTTCAGTTGCGGATGCATTGGATTACTTGCATTGTGGCTATGATTTCCCCATTGTTCATTGTGACTTGAAGCCTTCCAACATTCTGTTAGATGATAAATGGATAGCTCATGTCAGCGACTTTGGAACTGCTCGAATACTGGGTGTTCATTTCCAGGATGGAAGCAATCTTTCCTCAACATCAGCTTTTGGAGGAACCATTGGCTACTTAGCACCAGGTAAGCAATTCATTTCCTTTATTTTCAAAGGCTAAGTCCACTTTTCCTTGGCAAAGTTGTCACTGCCGCTGATACACCTGTGTTATTTGTCAGTTATCATCAACATGAATTTAGAAGTTCCAGAGTATAACAAGATTTTATAGAGAACTGCTTAACATAAATTCCAGGTCCTACCATGATGTTTTTACATTCGCTGTTTCTAGGGGATGACAACAACCTGCTCGAAAATGTGTACAATAAGCAATAAGCACCTGTTTTTATCTCTTATTTTGTCATCTGCTTTCTCTGGACAGTTCGATGCTCCAAGCTTCATTTTGATTTGTTTTTCCAAATTTATTTTGCGCTAAATCGCAACATCCTCTGGTTTTTACAGAATTTGCATATATGAGCAAAGTCACAACAAAAGTAGATGTCTTCAGCTATGGGATCATAGTAATGGAGTTCTTAACGAAAATAAGGCCAACTGGGGTCACAGAAGAAGATGGGATACCGATCAGTCTCCCTCTACTCGTCAACAAAGCCATTGACAATGGCGCCAACGGACTTCTTCAAATCTTGGATCCATTGATGACCGTGAATTATTCCAAGCAGGAAGAAACACTGAGAGAGCTATTGAAACTAGCGTTGCTCTGCACCAACACAAACCCTGAAGATCGACCACACATGAATGAGGTGTTGTCTTGCCTTAGAAAACTGAAAGTCTGAAGATAAGAAGGGGAGATGTCTTCCTACTGTTTATCTCAGACTTGAAAGCGAACAGAACCGGGAAGGAAACAGCAGATTCAGAACACTCATTGGATGTACGCACGATTGGGAAAATGTGCTCTTTTATCCTAAATTTTGGTCAAATGCAGTTTAGGTACATTTGATAGAAAGCATCATTTGATCTTAAGAAATCTTCATTGGCAGTGAAAACCAAAGGGTTTTGATTCGTTGGGTAGCATTGATATATAATATGCCAATTCTGTCTTCAAACTCTTGCAACCTTTGGGTTCACGGTAGAATAATTAAGAAATAGAATGATTATTTTTAAGGATACCATAGATAAAGAATGAAAGTTTATTCTTAAGAATTTTTAACTTTGACGTATAATGTTTAATTTGAAAACATAAATTTAAAATGATAAAAGAATAACTACAAAAAAAATATTAAAATATTTATTATAGTCTTTAATAACTACATGACCGTTTGATTCTACTTCTATTTTTCTGTTGTAATTTTTAGTTTTTATTTTTATTTTTTTGTTTCTGTTTTTCTTTCAGATAAAAACAAAAACTTGTTTTGTTATTAATGTTAATGTAGTTATATTTTTATCACTGATAATAATTACATATTAGATAAAATTTAAAGATAAATTATTTTTAATTAAATAAATTTATTTAATCTCTTATATACTATTTATTAACAAATTATTAATAAAATTATGTTATTTTAATAAAAATGAATAATTTTTTATTTATAAGTTAATATTTATTTGAAATATATTTTAATTATTAAATCAAATTTTATTTGAATATTTTAATTTTAATTATATTTATTAATAATTATTACAATTTAATTACATATAATTTAATTATAAAAAATTAAATAAAATTTAATTATTCATAATTTTTATTTATAATAAATTTTCATTTATTAAATATATAATCTTGAATTAAATTATTAATAATTTTTATTAATAATTAAATAATATATATTTAAATGATAGTATATTAGATTATGAAAAAACCAGAAGCAAAAAATAAAAATTACTTTTTTTATGATTTTTATAATTTTTAAAATTGGAACAAACCAAAACAAAAAACAGAAATTAAAAACTTAAACAAACAAGTTTTTTTTACTAAATTTGAAAACAAAAACAAAAAACGAAAAATAAAAATGAAAACATACACATTATTATTCTTACTATCATTCTTTTCTTCATCTTCTTATTATTATTATTATTAATTTTCTTCTTCTTCTTCTTATTATTAATTTTATTATAATAATAACAATTATTATTAACTTTTTTATTATTATTACTCTTATTATTATTATTATTATTATTATTATTATTAACTTTATTATTATTAATTTGCTTCTTTTTCTTCTTCTTATTTTTAATTTTCTTCTTATTATTATTCTTATTATTAATTTTATAATAATAACTATGTATTATTATTATTATTATTATTATTATTATTATTCACCGCTACTATTTGTTGTTGTTGTTGTCTAACATCCCGAATTTACAAAATTTGTCTTTTTTTGGTTGATCCTCTAGTACTTATAATACAAACAAATCAAGATCACTTTTATATTTAAACAAGAAAACAAAAGTTAAAAGGATAAGATGATCTTTGTGCTTAACGTAACTGTTTCTTGCCACCAAATCACTAATGCATTGCCCAACCAGGCATAATAAATGAACAACCAAAGCCACCACGACTATCACCATCGTGTATGATTAGCAGCACAAAATCAACAGATATCAGATCAACATCAAAAGCATTCAAAGTTACGATCAACTACCATGACGGGTATCATTATAATGGTGGAAGAACAGAATCGGAAATGAGAAGAGCACCAAAAACATTTGTAGAGAGTTGGAAAAGAGAGAGAGCATGATGGAGTTATGTACGGTTTATACAGCCTGATCGCACAAATTGGAATTATACAAGAAAGAGAAACCCAAGATCAGAACCAACAACATAAGACTTCATACATATAGATATATACACACACACACAGCCAATCAATCTCATGGACGCTGAGTTGGGCGGCGAAACCAGGTGTTAAAAGCAGTGACCACGTGTGGACAATCTTCAACATTGCGAGTTGAGAAGCTGAGGCACTGCTTCAACAACTCCTGGGCATCTGAAATGGGAAGTGTGGAGATAATTCTGAGGAATGTCTTTTCCAGTTCCAGGTAGAGTGGTTTATTACTGGGCAGAGCAAAAGATACATTGTCTTTGCAAACAATCAGAACTGGAAGCTAGTCTTTTACAAGCTTCTTCCTTACCTATAAATTGAGCAACCAACCCAAGACATGCTAAATCAACCAGTCATTAACAATTTCCAGAATAAAAAAACCCCTAATTAGCAACACCAAATTCTATCATTGCTGATCAAAACAAAAATCTTCAATGAATCATTTGACCCAATACATTATTTAACATTGATTACTAATAATATAATAAGGCAACCCAAATCCAATGCTCTAAAGCCAATTGTTAGCAACCAAAAAGCAGAAATCAATAAAATCAAACTTGCCTAGAAGCCAAAATAGTTCCACCAGCAACCGCATTCACAAGCTTAGAAGTACAGCGGAGAACAACGACAGGCAGGCCGGGACGTAGCGTTTACTGCCAATCTGCAGCGAGCCTTTCGGTATCGTCCACCCATCGTCCCAAAAGGCTCGCTGCAGATTGGCAGTAAACGCCCCCTGCTCGCTCCACTCTTTCACAGCGCAATCCGGCTCTCGTAGCTCAATCATCCTCTCAATCAACCACACCAAATGCCTTCCACTCATCATTGCCCTGTGCAGATTCACCCTCTGAATCACCTCTGTTTCGTTATGATCCCCTTGAAAGTCCGGACTCGAGTACTCCTCCAGCGACTCCTTCACCACCTTCAAGCTTGCCCCAAATGCCCTCTCCAACACTCTCCTTGCCGACTCCCTGCACGGCCCTGCCACTCTTCTCATTAGGTGAGGATATTTTTGTCCTCAATTCGTGACCTTTATTTTGGACACGCACAGAATAGCTAAAGACATGGGATGATGACTTTAGATATTCTGCAAATTCAAGAATAACTAAACCTTAGATTATCGTATAATTTTTTCAACCAAACAAAGGACCACTCTATTACCAAGAGTAGACGCGCATTCGTCTCAAACAAACACCTCATAAGGACAGCTTCTGCAATGATGCTTATTTTCACTTAAATATGAAATTAACAAATTAGCAGAAATGTAGCCCAGACCCAGCTAAATTCAGAAGGTTAAGTTTTTAATTGCTGCAACTATAGCAAAGAATTTCCAGGTTGACAAAGTAAAACCCGCTTATTTCATGTGCTCTATTCACAACTAGCAATCTTTTTCTACTTGCCCATGAATATGAATTTTAGTTTCAACGGATGAAGGAAAAAGAGAAGAAGGAAAGAAGGAGATGGAACAATGTCCATTTAATCAGTTAAAATTAAAAACAACCTGACGCGATATCTTAAACATCTTTTCACCTTACATTGATAATCCATAATGACTTGTCAGAATGCTCAAAGAGATTGAAATTACACAAAAGACTAAACCTGCACGCTTCCACATTTTCTGGGTGGATCAAACTTCAGAAACTCCTCGATTATTGAAGGAAACTCCAAGCCACCAAAATCACCATCAGCGCCCTCCATTGCACTCCTACCCAAAAGCAAATAGACCAATTTCAAATCCTCACTCCTCTCTTCTCCTTCATCACCTCCGCTTTCTAAAAAGTATTTGATCCAAGCCTCCAATCTCCCCACTTCCTTATTACATTTATGCCCCTTAACCCCTAAAATCTTTTCATGAAACCCACCATCGCAATCGCATCCACAAACCCCGCCGCTACCAACAACACTTTCTTTTCTTCTTTTTCCTTGTTCTTGTTCTTTTCCAACAACATCCGACAAACCCAGAAGCTGCGTTAAGAGTTCAATCTCTTTAGCGTCACCCCTTATCGCTTCATTGACATTTCTGGTTTGAAGTTGAAAAGATTGTCGAGGTGGGTTATCCTGGATTGGTGATAATTGCAGAGAGCATGACATGAATGGTCGTGGAGGTTCACTGCTTTCTTGAAAAACTGCCGAGCTTCTTCCGTGGTTGTCGGTACTGGGTTCTTGATCTGAATAGAGATAGATAGGTAAGCTGAGAGATTCAACAGGAGAGTGATTAGGGTCTGTTAATGGTAGTTGATTTTGGTATTGTTCTTGTGGCGGCGGCAATGGGGATGCTTTCCCGGGTTGCTGTGCTGTGTTTTCAAGCTTCAATCTTTTCTCGACCTGCGAAAACTTCTTTATTGTTTAAGATTTTCAAACATAATAAAAGAAGCGCACGGTTTGAATGTAGATTATGAATAAGAATACAACTGTCACCTGTTTGAGGGATACGAAGAAACTGGAGTGGAGGGATGATGACGGTCCCATGCTCACACTTCACGATACCTAACTTTCTATGGATACAGCTTATGTGGTTATATAACGCAACTCCAACATCAACATTCTCCGATCGATATAACTCGCGCGGACTCACCACATGTAACTTACACCTTGACATTGATTATTATGATATTCACATTTTAAATGGCAAACTTAGAATACATGGATTAATTTATTTGTACCTTTTATATCTATTGAAGTTAAAAACTCAAAATAACATGCCTTTAAAAATTCTATACCGTCAAAATCATAAGCATGGCAATATTTAAATTCATATGCACTAAAACAGAACAATCATTTACCTTTCAAATTCGTTAAAAGTGTATGATCTTGCCACATTTCACACTATATTCTTTATAACTTTAATTTTCTTAAGTTTGCATTGAAGGTTGGGATAGATATGTCTAACCCAATATCTTTTTTTTTTTACACTAGTTATAGTAACATTGGAGACATGTTCGAAACCTTGTTAAAAAGATACCGTGTGAGTTTTATTAATGCACTTGGTAAATGTTATAAATAAATGCAAAAAAATCTTCAGATGGTAATATAAAGTTAAAATTTACCTTTTGTCATTCAGAAATGAAAACTCAATTGTGATCTTTTTTTTACAAGTGAAAGAAAATAAAAGCGCCTACTGCGTAAAGTCTAACCTCCTACAAATGGGTCTATTGTAGAGGGTTCTATGCTTGTCTCAATAAAGTGCATCCAGAATGCTCCGTGGAGGCTCTTGAAGGATATGCAGTCTTGGCGATGCTCCAAAAGCTAAATGCGCCAATTGATCCGCACATTGATTCCCTTCGCGATGCGTATGCTCAATTTGCACTTCTCACTCTTAAAGTAGCAAATCACGAATATATGTCACCAAAAAAGAAAGTTCAGTCAGATCATTCTGGGAGGAAGACAGAATATTAATGACCTCTAGGAAATCCATTTCAACAATTACGTATCGATATCCCCAATCTCACACCATCCTTAGACTTGAATACACACCGTACAGTTTGACCCTTAAAGGATCGTCGATTCCTATATTCTGTAAGAAGCCTACACACCAGTGTCCCTGGCAGTTTCTTATAAGGCCGCCTGCTGAAGCAATATTGGAATCTAGTTTCACTGCACCATCCGTATTAATCTTGACCCAACCATCTATGGGTTTGTTCCAACGTACTAAAGTACCTAAAGGGAGCCCCTGAAACTGAAAGACCCAGTTTTCCATGTCACTGGCACGTATGATCCAATGGTATAGTCCATGACGATAATAGGCCGTCTATTGGCCAAGTAAAACTCGTCTCAAAAATGTTGTTATTATGTCATTTCCAAAGAAACCAGCATGCTACACCAAAAATAGTAGTCCACTCTGCCTGATTCAGTTGCACGTGATGACTAAGATTGGACCTGAGCCAGGTGTCATCCTCCTGCCTGAAGAAGTCCCCACGAATCATGGCATTAGGAAATTTGTGTCAGAAAGATCTGACCCGAGGACAGTCCTGTAGGGCGTGAAGAGTCGATTCCTCCTGTCCATAGAAACTACAACCATCCTCCATCATCAGGTGATGGGTCACACATTGCTTATTAGTTAGCAACTTTCGCTTAGCCACCAGCCAGAGAAAAGATTTGATGCGCTGCGGTCCCACCCATTTCCATATGTCCTCCCAATGTCTGTTTAAGACATTTCTATGTATATTCTCAATAAGCTCGTAAGCAGACGCTACGGTGAAACGTCGATGTGGAGTTTGCCCCCAGATCAATGTATCAGCCTCTTGGTCGTTGATATGTGTAAACACAATAGTCATACAAACTGTAGCTGGGAGATAATGTTGGAATAACTGCCAGTGCCAGTTATCACTCATATCCTGAAAATCAGAAATGGTCACAGTGAGCATTCGCTCAAGGGATTTCTGTGTGCGTCACTAAATAAAGAGGGGCCCAATCTTCTAACTAGTGGTCAAGCCAGAAGAGGATGCGTCGACCATTTCCTAATTACCATTTAGTGCCTTGGAGAACAATATTCCACGTCGCCGCAATCCCTTGCCAAATAATCGAAGCTCCATTTCTGGCTAAAGTCTGAGGGATATGATTAGTATCAACCCTATACTTAGCCCTCAAAGTCTGGACCACAAAGCCCGGGGTCTAGTAAGTAAGTTCCATCTAAGTTTCTTAAGGAGTGCGTCGTTCATCGATCGAATGAGTATGTACTAATGATCATCATAATTGAATTACATTAAATGAAAATTGAAATTGGAGAAAAAATAAATTTCACTCTGACTAATAGTGTTAACTGTTAAAGAACTTTAACATACCTATGGTATTAACATGTCCATTATAAATATTATGGTGCCATGAAGTAAAAAACATATACTTGGTCTTGGTATGCTCATACAAATTACACTACTAATTTTTTATCATAGTACAAAGTTATGACTTTAGTAACTAAATCAACCATATGCAACACTCCAATGAGATTTTTCAACTATACAAATCGTGATATAGCTACTTAATATGAAATAAGCTCAACATGTATAGTTGAAGAAGTCACAAATATCTATTTGAAAATTTTCTAAGATATAACGACAACTGTTAAAAAAAATATACAACCATGATGTGGACTTCTTGTCATCCGGGTGTAAAAGAAAATTTAAATATGTGTAATATTACAAATTCTCTTAACAATAGCCGTGTCGATTATCAAAAGTGAAAATTATAATTAAAATATTCTATAATATTCTGTATGATTTTACGGGTAGTTTAAACGAAGCAAGTCGAGATTGGTTTGGTCTAGCAATATTAAAAATTAAAAATGCGTATAAATATTTCATGCTCCTTTATACTTGACAAGAAGACCACACTCCCAATCTCTATGAATATATCAAAATTTTATGAAAACTAAAATGTAAACCAAGTAGAGTGGCAAATTTGAAATATGTATGGCAAGGAAACTTGAGATGTGAATTTAATGAAATGCCCATGCCCATCTCGTACATAATAATCCTTTGTGTTTATTAGATTGTTTCAATTTTGTGTTATTTAATTTTGTTATTTAACAAATGTGAGAAATTTATAATTTATGAGAGTGTTGGGCAAGAATAAATAATGCTTTCAACGTACAAAACTAATCCTCTGTTTTTATTAGAGTGTTTTAATTATGTATTATTTTATTATATGCACTAACATCTCAGTTGCAACACTTGATGGAGTACATAGTTCAGCTCTGTAATGAGATGGATGAGTTGAAGGGGAAAGATTGAACCTCATCGCAATATTCAGAGCATCCGTATTTACCAAATGAATAGCGTAGTTGTAGTCATTTCATATGAATTAAATGCTTATTGCAGTACAAAATAATTTATATTATCAATTAAGATAATTTTTACTTTAAATCATCATTCAACTTTATGTTTTAACCAATTAAATGTAGAAACAAACCAAAATATTATCAACAAATAACTAATAACTGTATAAATAATGCATAAATAATAAGACTATCAAATAAAATTAAATGCAGAGAAAAATTTTAAAAACAGTACCAATAAATTTACTGACGAAAAACCAAAGTTTGTTGATAAAATGTAATCAATTTACCAATAGATAACTAAGTTATGTCAGTATAGTTAGCCATTAATTTATTGACAGAATTACCAAATTCGTTGATACATTTACCGACGGATAGCATTTTATGTCGATAAATTTACTGACCTAAACAATCGCTTCGTCGTTAAATTTACCGAAAGTACAAAATAATCGTCCTTAATTATAGTGACGGAACACAAAATATCCGCCCATAAATTAGTGACAGAAAATTTGTGCTTCGTTGCAAATTATGACATACGACCGTTTCTTTGATCCCTTGTGCCTTCGATAAATTTCGTCGCTAACTTAGCTTACTAACAGAAAACCTACACGGTCTGTCAGTAATGTCTATCGCTAAACTCCATTTTTTTGTAGTGTAATTATGTGTAATGACCTTTTTGTGGTATCAAGTAAATTTTAAATTTTAAAAAAATTAATAACTCGTATATGTGCATTATTTTTTAAATTTCACTACATTATTATAAAACAACAAAAAGATTTCACTAGAGTACATATTTGGTGACTACCCTATGTATCACTACAACAATAGGAACCCTTCTGCTTCGTTTTCTTGACGTCGCAGAAACTCATTAAACGTCAATGAAACACTTTTCCGACGTCTATTAAAGACGTCACAATAAACGTCGTAGATGCTGGGTAGGTAATAAGAATCCACGACGGCGGATAGAAGACGTCGTGTAAG
>JAOQMR010000002.1:17724291-17764312 GCA_027563865.1 Erythroxylum pelleterianum
CTTAACCCTAAGTGGTCTTCCAAATTTACCCTTTCTTTTATTCTTCCTACATTTATCAATTAATCTTATTTTAACCCATAATTATTTATACCTAGTCCATGCCTAATGTAATTCTCAACCTTAGCATAATTTAATTCCAATTTATTAATCTTATAAAACTTCAAAATTTTTAAATCATGCTTCACAAATAATAAATCGGTTTGGGGTCCAACACCCATCCTCGCGTAACTAGACCTTTTCCAATCCCCTCTTACTCCATCTGGATTTCACCCATGCATTAATCACCAGAAAAGCTGGCCTTTTGCTCCAGAAGAAACCAAGTAGAGGACCACACCGTAGCTCCTGCCTTGAGAAGTTCTATTGGAGGACTGATGATACCATCAGTCACAACGTTATAAAAATGCTCAAGAGAAACTTTTCGAGGTATAGAAAATAACTTGTTCTTTGACTTCTTTCATGTTTTCGTAGGTTGTTTATCTTCCATGTTTTCGTCTGTTTTTTTAGTTTTTAACAGCACTGTTGGATTTGCATAGATTTGGAGATTTAGAGACCAAATTCTCCCGGGATAAAGCAGGGTAGTCTTCACCAAATAAAGAAGATTCCCCTATTTTCCTGGTTACTAGCAAGGCCTTCATGAGGCCCTCCATAAGGGGTGAAAACCCAAGTAAAAACGGAAGCAACCTCAAGGCAGAAGCAAACCAGGAAGCGGGAAAAAAAACCAAAAAAGGAAAATGCAAAGGGTAGAAAGGTAAATCAACTAGCGAGAAGTCAAAGGGTAAAAGGTAGTGAGACATCACCTTGTAGGCAACCCTATTAGAACCTTATGATAATCTTATTAAAACCTTGTAAATAGAACCTTAACGGTAAAAAATATTATGTATTTTCATTATATGACTTCTTTCTAAGTTTTCTCAATCTTGAAGTTTGATTTTTGAATAACGTAGCTTTGGTCGTACTAAAAAAAAACAGTATAAAAACAAATATATTTTATACTTATCTCTTTACAAGGATCTTGTATATTAGAAAATTTTAAACCAAAAATCCTGATAACACTTGTACACCCGCGTGGCTTTTATAGACAATTAGACACTCAGCATGATTTTGGACTTTAAATAACGAATCTAATAGTTGAAAATGAAATGCAAGTCAATAAAAAATAACACACCTTGGAAACATCCCTAGAGAGGCGATTTGACACAACCTATAAATCGTAATACTTTCTATAAAAGGATGGTAAATTTGGCACCTTAAATGCATGTCACAAGTACCATTTCCTATCAGCCAAATCCTTCCCCATCATCACCCTCTCTAAATCTCATCAAAAGTTCCTCATCTCTATCATAGGAGTCCAACTCACATATTATTAATCTTCACTTCAACAGCTTTTTGTATTAATAAATATATATTATACAAAAGGGCATTGTATTTAAATTTCATATATATCAAGTTCCATTCCATTGCATTCAACAACTCTCGAATTATTTTGTGAGGGTATAAGTGGAAACCCCTCAATGGCTTCGTAACATCAAATGACTTAGAAGTTGAGCGGTTTAGAGAGTGACAAGTTAGAAATATAACATCGTACTTGTTTTATGAATATTCATCTATATAATAAATGAAATCCATACAAAATAGATGAATGTTCAACAAAGTATCCAATAAATGCAACCCTACACAAAATAAATGAACAGATATTCATGTAACTTTCCCTCAAAAAAAAAAAAAAAGATATTCATGTAACAGAACATGTTAATGAAAAAAGGTAATTTGAACCTGCAAAGAATCTTGAATCTCCAATCAAACTAAAGATTTAGATACCCGATATAAGGAAATAGGAATCCGTACCTTTATAAATACCGAGCCACCAGTCTACGTCGTTCATCGAGCACCTACTTAGCATAATGTCAACCTCAACAATGGCTCTTTCCTCACCAGTATTCGCCGGCGATGCGGTGAAGATGATGGGCAACGACCGTTTCTCGATAAGAATATCCGTTAAATCTACTCCCTCTACCGGTCTATCGTACAGACCTGACCGTGTAAAATACTTGGGACCTTTTTCCGAGAGTCGCCGTCTTATTTGACCTGCGAGTTCCCCGGCGACTTAGGGTAGAACGCCGATGGACTCTCAACAGACCCGGTGACATTCGCCAAGAACCGTGAGCTTGAGGTGATCCACTATAGGTGAGGTATGTTGGGAGCTCTGGGGTGCGTGTTCCCTTAGCTGTTGGCATGGAGTTCGAAAAAGCAGTGTGGTTCAAGGCTGGAGCTCAGATGTTCAGCGAAGGTGGTCTTGACTACTTGGGGCTTGATTCTTGCATTGAACATATTGGCAATTTAGGCTACTAAGCGGAGTCGATAATCGCAGTAGAGAGTTATTGACATGTTTGGCAAATAGATGGTTTCATGATGGTAGTTAATTAACTAATAGTTAATTATATTAATTGATTTAACCAATAAATAATATTAATTGTTTATTAAAAAATAAATTATTAATATATAAATTATTACGTAGTAACATTTATGACGCAGGAGTAGGTCAGAAGACAGGCAATCGTTTTCTCAACATTCCTGAAGAAAGAGATGCCCTTCTGCGTCAGTAGTCAAACATCTATATCAATTGAAGGGTCCAAAAGATTGGCCGATTTTGTTCAATTCCACTTACTAGTTCTATTTCTATTTGGTTAAGTGGTAGTTCTATTTCTATTTGGTTAGGTAAAAACCATAACTTCGAAATCCAATCTCGAATTGAATTTGAGTGCCTTGCAAATTTTATTGTTGCAACTTTCATTGCCATATACCTTTTTACAAGATGTGTTATGGAGCAGGATATGCCAATCGACCCTGTATGCTTGTATAAAAAAGGAAAAAAAACGCGAATTGGTTTGACCACACAACACAGCTTGCAGTTCCAGCCTCTGTTTAGTTATCAAACTGCAGTCTTGGTCTCTTTCTAATGCCTCATTAGTCATGACCATCCACGATTTGCCACTGCGGCTGCCCTTGCTCTTGCTACTGACTGGGCGTAGAGCTCCTCGTACTGTGATGCCGAAGACTCCCAACTGAAATCTATACTCATGTCTTTCTGGACCAGTTCTTTCCATACTTCAGGGTTGTTCCTGTAGTAGCTGAATGCCCGCTCTAAAGCAATGTTCACGCCCTGTCCAACATTAACAGATAAAAGTGGTTGCAAAACAGATATTACTTGTTTTAGTAGAATTGCTAGCTCAAATATCAAGATGAAGGTAAATAAATAGTAACTTTGTCAATCATTATTCACCTGTTCATCTGGATTCAGGAATGTAAATCCATTCCGGAAATGCAGAGGGACTGTATCATCATCAATATCAAAAACACTGTACATGAATGTAATCAAAGAATAGAGTTAGAGAACTATTTTCTAACCATTGATCTCAAATGCATCTAAAGTCAGTTTGCTACCTGTCATTTAGCCCACCGGTTTTTCTTGCTATGGGTATGGAACCATACTTCATTGCTATCATCTGCAGACATACAGAAAAAAATCAAAAGCAGGCACTATCACTTCATATGACGCACTGGATCTGTAAGATGTTTGGTTCCCAATATACAACCGAGGCAACAGTATGTCACTAAAAGTTAGTCCAAAGGGATGGTTTACAACTATATTCGAGTTTACTATCAGTTTTCTCTTTTAGTGTCAACATTCTGGAAGTCTGTCAATATAAAAATTTTGCCCCAGGAATCTTGATGGTTATACCTGTGTTAGGCCACATGGCTCAAAGATAGATGGGATGATAAACATGTCAGATGCTGCATAAATACGCCGAGAAAGACATTCATCAAACTTCAATATTAGCCGAATTTGATCATGATTCTGAAAATGATTCGCAATACCCTCAAATTCCCTCTGCAAAAAATGAAAAAGGAGGTAAAGATACACTCGATAAATTTGAAAATGCACCTTTGGTGAAAGAATGGCCAACCAGGGACAAACATTGACCAAGATTCTACATGCTTTTGCATTAGAGGTGCAGAAGCAAAGATTATATCCAACTTAAGGTGCAAAAAGAACTGTTTGCTATTACCTGAATATGTTCGATTGGGCTTGAGCCAAGAAGTACGAACTGTCCTCCCAACTCCAGTGTTCGATATATTGCATGTCTAATAAGATGTACACCCTTTTGTGGCACTAACCTTGTTATGCAGCCTACCTACCAAAATCATGTGAAGATGCACATATGCACACACAAACACAGAGAACAGAGAATGATAAACAAATAGGGCAGGATTGCAGAAAACAGTAAGTGCTCAAGATTCTCTCAGATGTAGAATGGAATACAATCAGCTAGCTCCACTTGTATATTAGTAAACTTTTTTCATGGATCTACCTTGTATATTAGTAAACTTTTTTCATGGATCTACCGTTACAAAATCTCTCATTATTCATGAAGAGACAAGAATTAAATGGAATGCCATCAGATGGTCAATATGATGCAACATATAAACTATATAGACAAACAGGATTTCAAACCTTTATCATATTCTGTCATACTAAGTATTTGGAATAAAATCCGAAAATCTTGTCCCAGTTTACTCAGGGTTTTCAAAATAGCCCTACACTATTTATTCTTTTCCAAGCAGATGATAAAAGGTTGAAAAACGTTCATCCTAAGGAAAAGACCTGGTTCAATGTTTCGTAATTCATGCTTGATGAATTGCATGAAGAGTAGCTCCATTGATCTGCCAGACTTGGAACTAGCTATATCTATCAGACACTAATGATCCAATTGACAACAAAATGCAGGAAGATTAAACAAATTTCAAAATTTCTACAAAAACTCGACTAAAATTACCAATGGCTGTCTGACGTCTGAAGCCGAAAGCCTAAGGTTCCTTCTGGTAAACATTTTATTTTCCTCTTTCCCTTGAAGATCATTAGAGCTGTACTGAACTTTAAGAAAAGAATCAGTAGCAGGATTCCATGCATCTGTGTCGATTCCATTGAGAATGCCAATGAACTTCTTTGAATGAAAGTTGAGAGTAGAATGGAGACCTTTCCCACACTGTCAAGGAAAAAATCGACACATGTTTACAAAGCCTTCAGTTAACAGCAAGAACAATACAATACATTCTCATTTACTTTGGTCTAATACAACACAAAAGATTCTATTCCAGAGTCTACCAACTCTATCATCCTTTACAAATAGGACACATGTTCTCCCGGAAAATAGATGACTTCCAAAGTTTAACATCTTCACTAAAGAGACCTCAAACCTGACTATGCAGTTTATTCTTGTTTTCACATCACAACATCTGCATCCCTGACATCCATTGTAAATCACTGGTACAGTCTCCTCTCAAGTACTATTTTAAAGAAACAGTTCAAGAAATTTATGAACAGTAGGCATGGAAATTTGCCTGCAGAGGATTATTATGTGTGACTTGACTTTTAACACCTTGAAAGTCTATCTTGTAAGGACAAAGATAAAGTACGGTACAACAGCCAAAGCTCATCTAGAATGTTTACCTTTCCCTTTGTTATCTTTTCCCTCAACCATATGGGATACGTATCATAGAATAAGCATTATATGTATCATAGAATGAGCATGACAAGTTTCAAAATTCAAGCCTTGGATGAGTGACTTGGCAAGCTTTGATTATATTGTTGTTTCATAGAACTGAAGAAATTTATGTTGCAGTATAAAATGTGTTAAATTCTGTTATGAATAAGGAAAAACTTGTAAATATACTTCTAAGATATTAATATGTACATATACTAGGGCTAAGCTAATCATAAGCTTAAGCCAAATTTTCTCCAATCTCTCTTTGTCTTTACATACGCAAAAGTAGTCTTCTACTTGATGTTATTGCCCTAAGCCAAATTTACAAAGACATGTAGAAAACACCAGTTAAAAATCGATCCCAATATGTTACTGCCAGGGTCCAAGTGGAATGACCAACTCTTCAAGCTTTGCAACAGCAATTACTTGAAAAAATAACACCATAGACCACTTGACACCAGAACATCCAACAATCTCTTGGGGAAGTATTAATATAAATTAGAACTTTTCTAGCCAAGGCATGCTATCAGAAAGGTTAGTCAGTCAACATCGCTTGTCATATCATTTATTAGACAGGCTAATCCCCTATACGTGGAAGAGGAGATAAAGTCAAATGTTTGTGGCTCTTATGCCAGATCACCAAGTCCATACCTCAGCAGTCCGCACCTCTTGTGCATAGGTTGGTGACACCGTTGTCACAATATTTGAGAAGACTACCGCACCCTGAATAAAAAGGAATAATGGTACGTGGCTTATACTGGTTCTAAACAGTAAGGTATTGATATTTCACTAAGCAATTGGAATACCTTAACAGGATTCACTCTATCATGTGCTGAGTTGTCCTGCATTCTATCTGACCTGTTTAGCTGGTGGACATCAAGTCCACAAGATGCCAGTTCTGACGCAGGTGCAGTCCCTTGATACTCAAAGTTGTGACATGTAAAGCAAATTCTAGCTGAATTTAGTCCTTTGGGAGCATAGATGTCCCAATAAAGTGGTGCCTAAAATAGCAAATAGAAAGTTTCTTTACTTTAGTGAAATAAAATGCGGATATGGAAAAGAAAAACAAACAGACAACGAGACAAAAGTTAATCATACAATAAAAGCAGTCTGCCAATCATGACAATGGATTATGTCTGGTCTTTTGCCAGCTTGGAGAAGCAGTTCAAGTGCTGCCCGGCTGAAAAATGAAAAACGTCTGAAATCATCATGCTGTCCATAAAATTGTCCTCTCCAGAAGAACTTGTCAGGGTGATGAGGCTCAATAAAGTAAATCGGAAGACCTATGCAATAAAAATTACAATCAAAATACAATAAAAATGCATGTCGCAAGATAACCCTGAATGAGAAACATAAAGAGCTCTAAACCTTCAACTGTGCCAACCCAGATTTTGTTCTTGTACAGCTTGCCATCAAAATATGATTCCACAACAACATTTAGGGCCTGCACAACCAATCATGTGAGACAACTATTCACAAAACTGTTCTCTGTTACCCAAATCTCAAATGGAGGGCATACCCTCAAGTCTTTAATGCGCTCATACTCTATGCAATCATACTTGGGAAGAATGATTTCAACTAGGTGTCCTCTTTTTTGGAGTGCTTTACTGAGGCCAGTTACTACGTCTCCCAAGCCACCAACCTATAAATGAGCATTGTAAAAGTATTATCAAGACTTTAACAGGGAAAAGAATGTAGGAAAAGAAAGGAAAAGACAATAATATGACACATTATCTTTGCTGCACCAAGGAGTTAATTTCCAACCATTTGGAAATAAAAAACTATCAAAAGATATTCTGAAGATTACTCCAGTGTCTGGTTAAATTATGAATGAAAAAACATCAGTATACTTCACCTTTGAGACGTAAAATCTGAAATTATTCAGCTTAATTTAGCTCATTGAACACTTATCATAAACATATGACAGCTAAAATCCTCCATTTGGAAATAAAAAACTATCAAAAAAGTATTCTGAAGATTACTCCATTTTCTAGTTAAATTATGAATTAAAAAATATCAGTGTACTTCACTTTTGAGGTGTAAAATCTGAAATTATTCAGCTTAATTTAACTCATTGAACACTTGTCATAAACATGTGACAGCTAAAATTCTTTTGTGCCCCAAAAAAGCAATAATTATGACTTCCATGTAGTTGGCAACAACAGATAAAAGGAAAAATAAGATTAGAAAGTGAATAAGAGATCTGCGTTACAGGCAGATCAGGATGAAGAAATAGAGTGCTGATTAGATGGAGGATAATCTAAGGGCAACAATGATGAAGAAGAACAGGATGATCTCCCACATCATAACAATTTTTAACTTAACAACTCCAGTCTTTGTTACCCTAATAAAAAGCATGTTTTTGTGTGTTGCAAATACATGGATAAAAATGATGATAATAATAATAGTATAAAGATGACTAAAAAAATCAAATGGCTAGAGAAATACATTTAGTAAAATAAGTTTCAATCAATGCACTGTATATGAGACAAGTTCAGCTCTAAAGACAAATAAGCATCCTATCAAACGTCATGGCAACACTGTATATGTTGGATTAACAACTTGATAATGGCCTTTTAAACAGTGATCAATATGCTAGTGGCACGTGTAATGACCAGCTACAACAAATACTCGAGTAAAGAAATAAAATGACATAGCAGCTTCCTCTCGGTAAAAGACATAGCAAGCTACAATTTCATTTCATTGATCCCAACAGTCCACTCCACTCCAGAATTGAAGTATAGCAATAGCTCCCTCTTATAGAACCTTGTCATAGGAAACTGTTGCCGAAAATCAGATAAAAACTCCCAAGTTGGGACTACGTTGTCTCCTAACTGCCGAAAACTTCACTGACTAACTTCTTATGGCGTTTCATCAACCTCCTTTCCAGTTTAGCGCGTGAAACTTTTTCTTCAGCTATCAACTCTGACCTCAAATTGGAAGAGCTAACTTCCTTGTTGGAATGCATTTGTTAAGTTGAGACATTTGGAACACATCGTGAATGAGTTCCGAATTTGAGTGCTAGATGGAAATTCAAGCTTGTATGTCACTTTGTCACAATATTGAAGGGTCCATACTTTTAGTTACTTCTTGCCAATTATCCTTGTCAATCAGGTTGCAGTTTGGCAAGTTGGCCTATTGCTACATTCTTTTATAAGCCCTCTGGAGATGAAATTGTATCACTTGAATGGTTGTCTCTCAGTCCCTGATAGCTTGTCAAGAAATAAGTAATCTTTTTTCTTATTTTGCACAACAAGTGCCTTTGAGTGCATACACGAGTCCTAGCTTAATTTAGGTAACTAAAATATTTCCTATTTATAGCAATATCCCCTATTTACGGCAATCTCCTAAAGTAAATATCCATGATATCCTCTTGTTTCTTATTTTATGGTTAGGAAATAATTTCTCCTAAATCATTGTTAAGATTTTCATCATTCCCCCTCAAGCTGGTAGGTGCATAGATGTCTTGCATTCCCAGCTTGCTTATAACATCTTGAAATTGTGAATTTGCCAACCCCTTAGTCAATACATGTTCCATCTGTTTGGCAGTGGGAACGTATCGGGTGCAAATAAGCCCACTTTCCAATTTTTCTTTAATGAAGTGCCCATCAATCTCAATGTGCTTAGTTCTGTCATGTCGTACCTGGTTATGAGCAATACTAATAGCTGACTTATTATCACAGTAGAGCTTCATAGGTCTTTGACACCTAACTTTCAAATCACTCGGGATGATACAAATCCGCAAGAGCTCACATATACCGTGAGCCATAGCTCTAAACTCTGCCTCAGCACTTGATCTGACCACAACTGACTGCTTCTTACTTCTCCAAGTGATAAGATTGCCCAAAAACATAGTGCCGTACCCAATGGTTGACCTTCTATCAACGCTTGAACCTACCCAATCTGCATCCGTATAAGCTTCAACTGTTTTATAGTCATTTTTCTACAAGTTCATCATCTTTGGCCTCGCTTAGTCTATGATTATATTCTATAGGTGTATCAATCGGTTTGCACCCCATCATTCTAGTTTCTTCTAGAAGATCCATAATATACTCGTGCAGGGATAGAAAAATTTCCTCTTTCGAACGAGCTACTTCTATGCCCAAAAAATATTTCAACTTCCCCAAATCTTTGATTTCAAACTCTTGGGCAAGTTTAAGTTTGAGGTGTTTCATCTCTTCCAAGATCATTACCTGTGACTATGATGTCATCCACATAAACAATGAGGGCTGTCATTTTGTTTTTTGCAGCAAATTTAATAAATAGAGTGTGATCTCCTTGACTTTGCTTGTACTTCATTTCCAACATAGCCTTTGTGAATCTCCCAAACCATGCCCGAGGAGATTGTTTAAGGCCATACAAGGCCTTCTTTAATTTGCATCCTCTATTCCCAAACTTATCTTCAAATCCAAGAGGGGCTGTCATGTACACTTCTTCATTTAGATTACCATGTAAAAAGGCATTCTTTACATCAAATTCCTGCATAGGCTAATCAAAATTAGCTGCCAAGGATACCAATATACGTATAGTGTTCATTTTTGCTATTGGGGCAAAAGTTTCAAGATAATCAACACCATAAGTTTGAGTATACCCCTTAGCTACTAGCCTTGCTTTATATCTTTCCAATGAACCATCTGCTTTATATTTAATTGTGAATACCCATTCACATCCTACTGGTTTTTTTCCTTTTGGTGAATCCACTATTTCCCATGTTTGATTCTTAGTTAATGCATTCATCTCATCATCCATGGCATTTTTCCAATTCCTATCCTTAAGTGCCTCATCAAGTATTTGTGGTGTGGAACTTGAATTTATTTTAGTAAGAAAACATTTATGGCTTGGAGAACATTTGTCAAGTGAAGTGTAGGTGAAATTGGTATTTAGTGCATGTTCGTGTGCCCTTCCTAAGAGCTATAGGGACATAAAAATCATCAAGTTTAGGGTTTTGTATTTCAGTACCTGATTCTGGGTTAGATCCTTGAGCCTGCTCTGGTAAGGTTTGGACAGAATCCCTTCGTGAGTAGACTAAGAGAGGCTTGTTAGGGATAGGTGCAATATTTTTTGAGGTATCTGACTGGGCAATTTCTGCCTTCATTTGGTCATATTGGTTAGGTGGTGTATGGACAATAGTGGCTGACTCAATTTGTGTACTTGGGAAAGATAAATCAAGTAAGAAGTTAGTCTCCCTATACTTTTCTTCCGTAGAATTCCCCATTCCTCCTGAAGATAAGTATTAGGGAAGAAAGATTGACTCTCAACAAATGACACGTCCTTGGAAATGAAGAATTTATGTGACGGAGGATGAAAACATTTATACCCTTTTTGTGTAGGAGAGTAGCCAACAAAGATGCACTTTAGGGCTTGTGGGTCAAGTTTTCCCCTATTGTGAGCATGAATATGATCAAAACTAACACATCCAAACACCCTTGGAGTTAGACTATTTATATTAAAGCTGGGGAAGAAATTATGGAAGATTTCTATCAGTGTTTTGAACTCTAGACGTCATGAAGGCAATCTGTTTATCAAGTGAACTCCAATTAAAACAGCCTCTCCCCAATATTGTTTAAGGACATTCATTTGATATAATAATGCTCTAGTGACTTCAAGTAAATGTCAATTTTTACGCTCAGCCACCTCATTTTGTTGAGATGTATCAACACAAGAGGAAAAATTGAAAATGCCTTCACGTTGAAAGAAAGAAGATAAGGTTTGATTAAAGTATTCTCAAGCATTATCACCCCTGACCCCTTTTATGCTCACCCCAAACTGATTTTTTCTCATGAGAAAGAAATTAGGAAAAATCTCACTAACCTCTGATTTTTTTTTTCATGAGAAAGACTCACGTGACCATCGAGCAATCATCAATAAAGGTAACCAACCATAAAGACTCACGTGACCATTGAGCAATCATCAATAAAGGTAACAAACCATTTAGCTCCTGACACATTAGGTATCCTTGAAGGTCCCCATATATCATAATGAATCAAAATTAAAGAAAATTTAGATTTATTATTGCTCAAAGGAAAGGAATTACGACTGTGTTTGGCAAACTCACACACATCACAATGGAAATTGTTAGGATCACTGTTTTTAAACAAATTAGGAAAGATGGTTCTCAATAAACTAAAGGAAGGATGACCTAAATCTTGGTGAAGCCAAATAGGGGTAAAAGTATCTCTGGTCATGAAAGTCAAGGAGGGATGTGAGGTTTTGTCTCCACTATTAGATTCCAGAAGGTAGAGTCCATCCTTTTCCTTAGCATGCCCAATCATCTTCCCTGTTTCCCGATCTTGAAATACACAATAATTAGGATCAAAGATGAAAAAGCAATTCAAGTCTGGTAAATCTTTTAATGGACAAAAGCTTGGCAGAAAGTTTGGGAACATGTAGTACTCTTTTCAAGAGAAGATTAGGGGATAAAGGAATGGTTCCTTGACCTGCAACAATAGTAAGAGAGCCCTCTGCAACTTTAATTTTTTTGTTACTAGGACAGGGGTTATAAGAAATAAAAGAATGATGAGAGGTAGTCATATGGTCTATAGCACCTGAATCTACAACCCAAGAATCCCTAGGAGACACTAATGAGGCACTGAGAGCATGAGAATTAGAAAAATCACCTGACTGGGCTAATGAACATGATGCACCAGCACCTTCCAGGGAATTCATAATGCTCTTAGGTGCTCAATCTCTTCTTTGTTAAGTCCTTTTGGTTCTGATCTAGTTTGATCAGAATCTCCAAAGTTTGTAGGCTCAATGAAGTGGGCTTTGGCCTGTCCATCCTTGTTTGCCCCTTCTTTCCGTGCTTTCTATGGCTTCCCATGTAACTTCCAGCAGGTCTCTCTAGTGTGATGAGGCTTCTTACAAAAACTGCACCAGACAACTTCCTTATTTTGAGGATTTTGTTGGTGGAGGTTAAGGGCTTCTATGTTGGTTTTGATCGACATGAATGCTGAGTTATCAGCAGATTTGGATTCCAACATCACAATTCTCCGGCTCTCTTCTGCCCGGATGAGTGAAAAGGCCTCATTCAAAGACGGTAAAGGGTCTTTACCAAGTATTTGAACTCGAAGTTGGTCAAATTCAACATTAAGACCTGCTAAGAATTCAAAAATTCTTTCCCTTTCTACAAACTTTTGTAATTTGACACTGTCATCACTGCACTGCATTTAAAATTCTGATAATGATCTAACTCAAGCCAAAAACTCTTCATTAGATTGTAGTATTTAGTGACAGAGTGCATACCGTTCTTGATAGATGAGATTCTGGTCTTAATCTCATAAATTAAAGAGGCATCATTTACTTTATAATAAGATTGAGTAACAACATCCCATATCTCCTTAGCAGATGAGAGGAACATGTAAGCGCCTCTAATGTCTGATTCCATAGAGTTCCAAAGCCATGACATGATTAAGGAATCCTCTACATCCCAAGCCTCAAACTTGGGATTCGAAACAGCAGGAGCAGGTCTTAATAGGTGAGAAAGCTTTCCCTTGCCCTTAAGGAAAGTCTTCACCATTTGTGACCAATGGAGGTAGTCTTTACCACTAAGTTGGTAAAATGGAAACAAGGTTTGTAATTCACCAGTATGGTTAGGAGGGATTACCAACAGAGGAGATTTCAGAGGAGGAAGAGACCTCCACGCTGGTGGTTTTTGCTGGTAATAGATTCAGCCATCTGTTTTCCAGAAGGCACTATTGGCAATGAAGGCCAAGCAAGTGTCAGAAAAAAAAGAAACCAAGAGTTACAATGTCTTGGGCTCTGATATCATGAAGAGAGAAGTAATCTTTTTTCTTATTTTGCACAACAAGTGCCTTTGAATATATACAAAAGTCCTAGCTTAATTTAGGTAACTAAAATATTTCCTATTTACAGCAATTTCCTGAAGTAAATATCCATGATATCCTCTTGTTTCCTATTTTACAATTAGGAAATAATTACTCCTAATCACTGTTCTGATTTTCATCAGCTTGGCCCACTGAGATTATCTTAGAATCACCTGCAAAATCGAGCACATGCAAGGATGGACTATAGCCATATAAAGCTTCAAATGGGTATCATGTTAATGGCTGTGTGATGTGTGGATTATACAACTATTCCACTAGAGGTAACAAATAACTCCTTTTGGAAGGGTAATCGCCTATCATGCACCTGAGGTATGTTTCCAGAGTTCTATTAAGCACTTCAACTTGCCCATCAGTTTGAGGTGTAAGTTGAAGACATGCCCAGCCCTAATCCTTATAGCCTATAGAATTCTTGCCAAAAAGAACTCAAGAAAATTGGATCTCTATCACTGGTAATTGTTTCAAGCATTCCAAAATGCTTGAAAACATTGGCTAAGAATTATTGAATAATACATTTAGCAAAATAAGGATGTTTAAGAGTTATAAAATTTGCATACTTGGTGAATCTATTAATGATTACCACAATAACAGATTGTTAGAGTTAGGTAATCCCTCGATGAAATTCATGTTTATGCCAACCCAACAACATTTAGGAATGGGAGATTGTTGCAGAAATCTAGCAGGAGCACAAGTGTCATACTTGTTCTGTTGGGAAGTTTGGCATTGCCTCACCCAATTCTTGGTATCCCTTTGCATATTTTTCTAAAAGAACAAGGCTTGAAGCGTTTTGAAAGTTGAAAACATGCTTGAATGTCCCCCACTAAATTCTTCATGTATCATTCACAATATCCTGGATCTTAACGACACATTAACAACTACTCTTCCCTTCCATTAATCAATGCCCTCCTGCCATTGATATGTGCTAGACTGTAAGAATTCACTTGACAACCTGGTGATAAGATCCTTCATAAAAGTAACCTCCTCCCAACTCTTCTTGAGAATTTAAGTCAACATGACAACAAACATCTCCACACCAGACACCCTTCTAGACAAATCATCATTTGTAGTATTTTCCTTGCCTTTCTTATAATTTCAAAATCATATCCTAGGAGTTTAAGAAGTGACTGTTCAAATGGAGTACACATCCTTTGTTTCAGTACATGTTTCAAACTCCTATGATCAATGTGAATTATAAATGGTTTCCCATTCAAATAGTGAATAGTGATGTCAATATTTAATAGCAATCACTATAGCCAATAATTCTCTCATACACAAATAATGCATAACGTTTAGGAGTTGGGGCCAATAAGCTAGTGGCACGTGTAATAACTAGCTACAACAGATATTCAAATAGAGAAATAAAATGGCGTAGTGGCTTCCTCTCAGTAAACAACGTAGAAAGCTACATTCTTATTCCTTTGAATGTTATGGTCAACCCCACTCAAGAATTAAAGTGTAACATACACAAGATCTATCTTAATGGCTGAAGCATTTTACTCTTCTTGGTTTGTTCAAATATTTAGCACAAACACTTTATTGTGTTTTGTGGTCATACAAGAGTTTATCTTAAAGTCATAAAAGGCTATAAAACATGGTGTCAGTTACATCTCTAACTTAACATGTCCACACGAAAATTGTCAACCCAACATATCAACAACAGGAAATTCTCAAAAAAGAAAAAGGAAAGTTTATATTTAGCAATGTGAAATTCACCTTAGCAACTGGTGCCATCTCTGCTGCGATATGAATGACATGTAATCCTGGACTAGAACCAAAAACAGGAACAAATTAAACAATCATAAGCAGTGAATTTTGCGATAAAATCTTTACCTTCTAGGTGATAATGTTAGTTTAAGAAAACTGGAGATGGCCTCATGCTGATTCTTTTCTCTGCACTCCAAGTATGCATCTCTAATATGCGCATCTTTCTTCCACACCATTTCTCTCAATAGCTTTGCATCATCTGTAGAAATTCTCTTTTCTAGCATCCAACCATCAATTATGAGCAGTATATGGCTCCAGAATTCCGATGGCATGTCATCTATAGGTTCATTTAGAGCTCTTTTTTTGCTTTCATTTTTTAAACTATTAAGTGTCTCTTGAAATTCCTCTACTGAATCTTGGTATAATTGGATATAAGAATGTATCTCTTCATCTGATCTTTGAATACGTTCCTCTAATAGTTTTATCTTCTCCTGCATCAGTTCATTATACTGGTGCAATCTTTCTGATGACACCTTATAGACATTAGCTTCCTCCATACGCTCCTCCAATTTATCAACCTTCTTTTGAAGTTCTTGGTTTTGTTGTAACACTAGAACAGCATGGTCTGCCTGTTTAGTAGCGTTATCCAACAGTACTTGCAAACCTTCAACCTTCTCCTGTAAATCCTTGCATTCAATTTTAAGACTAGATATTTTTGAAAGATCTTCTCGAGAAGCTGAGAATTTGACTTCCAAGTCTTTCAACAAAGACTCCAGAAATGACTTTTCCTTCTCCAGCACTATGATGCGCTCATCTGTGTCCTTAATATTACTTAGCTCTAACTTAAGCTTTTCTATATCATTCTTGAGAGACATATTCTCTATTCTCAATGATCTCAGCTCTTCACTGAGAGGAGTAACTGTATTCTGAACAAGAAGGGTTTTCTCTGTCAAAAATTTGTTTTGGTCCTCGAAAGGATCAACCAGACTTCTGTCAACAACAGCACCGTGAGCCAGTTCGCCTCTTAATTTTTCCAACTGGTCTTCCAGGAGTTCAACATGCACCTTTTGCTGAGCAGCAACCTTCAGCTTGGCATCAGTTTCTGCCAATCTCATCTGCAACACATTTATTTCTCCTTGTAACCCTTCCTTCTCATTAAGGATTCTCTCAAGGTCTTCAAGTGCACGGATACGAGCTTGGTTGAGAAGAAGGATATCTGTGATATGTGTGGCACCATTAAGTATGTTGTGGCTATGATAAAAAGAAAAGAAAACTAAATGAAATAATATAAACTGCATAATAGAATGACAACCTACTTTTCTCTGCATTTCTTATCATCCTTATCATATCATCATGTTGAACACCTGGAAGTCGTTCTTTGTGATCCATGTTTACAGCCTGTAAGAAAGACAATTAAAGACTGAATGTCAATTCTCTGATACATTCCTAGTTATATCATAGTGCAAGGACACAAATGATAAGTAAAACCAGTTTGAGTCACAAATGATGCAAAAAGTAACACCAAACACTTAAGCAGACACTAATACATTGAATCTCAAGTGCTCCAAACTGAAGCTTCCTAATTACATATTCCTTAAAATTAGTGATCCAAAATATTCAGCGCAGAACAATATTAACATTCCACAGAAAATTAGGAAAGAAATAATACCAAGGATTCTATCTCATCAAGATCGTCTGAAAGCTTCTCTTCTGCTTGCTTGTGTAAAGCCTGTGTAACACAGAAAATAACTTTACATTTCAATTGCTTTTCCAATTTTGATGGTATAACGATATGTCTGAAGAGTCAAATTTTAAAGAACAAGCACCCATTAACAAAATTCAATTGAAAATATAGCATCAACAGGAGGAAAGCCAATACTAATTAGGACTATAACTACACAAGCAATGCAAATGACAAACTAATTAGAATTATAGCATCATATTGTCTGCATGAAGCAGCCTTGTTGCACTTTCTTCAAAATTCATAGATAAGATAGATGAGAGAGATAAAGAAAAGCACTTTGGAGTACTGTTTTCTCCACATATATTGCTCCTCAAGCGTCTTGTATAATTGAATTATACCAAGGTAGACCCAGTAAATCTTACTCATCCAAGATCATAGGGTGTCGAAATATAAAAGAATAAAAATAATGAGAAAGAGAATAAAGGATAAAAAGAGGAAAACAATAGATTTATGTAGTTCAAACATAAAGACCTATCTCCACCAATACAACAATAAAGTTCACATCTTTCTCATTAGATTTGTGTGTGGTTACATAATATCATAAATCCCTCTTCATGGGGAGGATGAACAATCTTTCCATAACAATAGAATATTCTAATATTAATAATGGTGTGTACATTTGATATACATCAACACTTTAATATTTTTTAACATCTCCCCTTAAGATGAGCATGGATGAAAGTGTATGGTCATCTTGATTATAAAAACAGATTAGCCGACAATAGTAAATGATTGATGTTGTGGCACCATGTGATTGACAAGAAGTAAGAACTTGGCATGCAGCTTCAGGTTACATAATTGTTGACAAGATGATAAGCAACTCTAGCTTGCATGACTACTGAAATTGACAGTTTTAGAATGGTGTGGCTGTATCACAGGTCATTGAAAGAAACTGCAGCTATAGAAAGGCAAGAAGAATATAGAAAGGCAAGAACAATACAGGCTTCCCATCATACTTGTTATGACAATGAAAGATAGTAACTTAACTCTAATACATGTTGAGATATAAAAGAAATAAAATAACAAGAAACAGAATAGCGGGAGAGAAAAAAGAAAGAGATTAACACAGTTTTGTCTTAAGGGCTTACATCCACGGACACAAGAATAAAACTCACATATAGTTTGTGTCATTACATAATGCAAGTCCCTATTTTATACAGATAATGGAAGATTTTCCATAATAATAGAATATTCTAATATTAATATTGAGATACACCACTGACATCAAATCAGGCACACTGTAAATATAGCTATTCTAAAATATTCATAATAGAAGGGATTGTTATGCCTTAAGCAGAAGAGTGATATCTAAAGTTGTTCTCCTCTCATAACATTTGGGAAACTAGGAAGATGAATGCAACCAAAGAAATCATTTGTCAAAGTAAACAAGTTCATTAAAATTATTGTCAATCTCCTTGCAAAAGTCACAGTAAAGGAGAATACCAAAGGTTTCATTTCTTCATTTGCCAAGCTGTCCAAAGATGTTGCATCAGTTTTCCAAACATGCTCCATATCTACACAACTGTCCAAACTTCTCCTGTTGGTATTCTGTATATTATTTACATCTATGCTAGGGGCAATATCTTTTGGTGCAATATCATGGTTCGAGTTTGGGACACTATCAGCTAAAACAATGTGCCCCCCAGGACTCTCTTCATCATTAGATTCAAAATCAGCGCTTGTTGAAGGCTGCTCAGGAGAGCCTTCTTTCACCGGTCGTCTCTTGTTCTCGGATCTGTATGGCATTGACCAAATATTGATTCATACAGATACAAAGCCCAAAGATAAAAAAATTCAAATAAAATTAACATGAGTTATTATAAGGTCACTCAAGTCCTGAAGGATAAAACTGTAGATGGCGATTAGTAAGTTATAACTGAAAGCATTCCAATCTGTTGGAACGCCCATTAGCAAATTAAAAAAAATTGTGCTCAATGAGAGATCTGCGAATGGAAGTCTGATAACAAACTAGTTTGCTTCTTTCAACAAATTCTGCCACCTCACCATAATATCATCTGATATTATCGAATCAATATATCATGTCTAACTATCTTATTACTATCTAAATAAGGAAACAGTACTCTCACTACAACTTGATTTTGTTTCAAGCTTGAACAATCAACTCATCATCAAGCAAATGCATCAGCAAAACCAATAACCCGATGTTCATTTCCAAACACAAAAGACTATCGCTTTCTAGCTTACTTTTTCCGTTCATAAAATTTATGTTCACAATACTTCCCATTTTACTTCACAGAAGCTCAATCCCCAACAATTCGTTCAACCAATTTCCAACATGAAAGTGAAAAAAAGCCAAGCAGAATGACCAAAAACAAAATGTAAAATCGAAAATGGCCCAAGCGGAATTCGTAAAGATCGCATAAAAGTAAAAACAATAAATAAAAACACATCAGAACTTATATTTCTGACCCTAAATCCAAAATTCAATGAAAGATCAAAACTTTTAACCGACTCAAATCCAAATAAGTCAATAAAGCATTAAGAAAAATCACCAACAAATGAGTAGCTTTCACCTTCAAGAAATTTCGCAAACGAAACACAGAGACAAAGAGCAATTAATAAACAAACAACAAGAAGAGGAATAAGAAATACCGAAAATGGCGGGGTCGCATTCTGCATGAAGCAGGACGTAATCTTTGGGTAGGCAAAGGGAACCGTAAGCTGGTTCGCTGCTTGTTACGATCCAAACCCATGAATCCGCCGTGGCCTAGAAACCAGTTTGATAGCTTTGTCGCCATTTTCAGATTGTCCCACACCGGCAAGACCCTCTCTTATCTTCTCCCTCAATCCCTGCCTTTCTGTGTGTTTTTGTGTGTCGTGCTGTGTGTGTGTGCGCAGTGCATACAAGTTAGCCCTTGATGTAGTTTTCGAATCTAAACTAGTTATCTACTTTGAAAGAATGACATGACTCTAACTTTAAGCCACGTATGTGTTCCAACGGGATAGGTGAAGGGGTCGAAAATGGTGGGTCCCAGTATGCTCCTCTCATCCTAGTCCTACTGCTATAGTAAGTCTAAACCATTTCATCCTCTTCTAACTATGAAATACGTCTAAACCATTTCCATCAGAGGAACGCCCTCTCCTGCTATTCTTCTCATCCACTTCCATGTAAAACTATCAAATCGACTTGAAGATAGTTAATAGTAAGTCTAAACCATTTCCATCAAAGGAACCAAAGATGTACTGATGTTAAATGAAAAAAGCGACCACATTGTCGAAAGCCCGGGTTATAAGAAGAGGAAGCTGTCCTTGTCCTTGTAGCTTCAACTTCTCTACCTTATTGTCCACAGGCTCACCTTATAGTCAATCCTTATGTATTGCTTCTCTTCAACTATGCGCTCTCGACAAGAATCTCCAACAGGGCAAAAAACTACATGCCCACTTGCTCACCACTGGCCTTTTCACCTCCTCTCTTTCATGCACAACGAGCCTCATCAACATGTATGCAAAATGCCACCAAATAAGCCTTGCCCTTGCAGTGTTTAACCATTGCTCGCATATTCATCGTAATGTTTTCTGTTACAATGCAGTCATTTATGGGTTGGTTTCCAATGGGCTTGTAAACGATGGGGTGGAAATTTTTAGGGACATGAGAGTAGTGGGTGTTTATCCAGATAAATTTACCTTTCCATGTTTGATTAAAGGGTTTTGTAAGGTTATGGAGGTTGAAAAAATTCATGGTTTGCTGTTTAAACTTGGGTTGGAGTTGGATTTGTATGTGGGGAGTGCTTTGATTGCTAGTTATTTGAAGTTCGAATTGATAAACGAGGCGAATGAAGTGTTTGACGATATGCCTGTGAGAGATGTTGGGTTGTGGAATTCCATGGTAAATGGATATGCTCTGGCAGGTAGGCTGAATGAGGCAATGGAAGTTGTTAGGAGAATGAGTAAAGAAGGAGTTTTGATGAGTAGATATACGGTTACAGGGGTTCTCTCTGCTTTTGCTGATATTAGAGACTTTGACAATGGGACATCGGTTCATAGTTTTGTGATGAAAATGGGGTTTGCCTCCAGTGCTGCAGTATGCAATGCATTGATTGATATGTACGGGAAGTGCAACTACAATGACAAGGCATTGCAGATTTTTGAGAAAATGGATGAGAAGGATATACTCTCTTGGAATTCTATTATGCGAGCAAATGAGCAGTCTGGTGATCATAAAGCAACGTTGAGGCTTTACAGGAGAATGATTTGTCATGGATTTCAGCCTGATTTGGTTACAATAAGAACTGTTCTTTCTTCGTGTGCTCAATTATCCTCGTTGACACATGGGAGGAAGGTCCACGCCTGCTTTATTGTTAACGGGTTCTGGAAGGATATTGACACTGTACTGATGGGTAATGCTCTTCTACACATGTATGCTAAATGCGGGAGCATGAGAGATGCTCGCGTGGTTTTTGATATTATGAGCATTACTGATGTAGCATCATGGAATATAATGATTATGGGCTATGGAATGCACGGTTATGGAGTGGAGGCATTGAATATGTTTTCATGCATGTGCAAGTGTAAGTGGGAAGTTAGACCCAATGAGGTAACATTTTTAGCAATTCTGTCAGCTTGCAGCCATGCAGGCTTTCTGAACCAAGGTCGTGAGTTTCTTGAGCAAATGGAGATAAATTACGGTATCACTCCAACAATAAAGCATTATGCTTGTGTCGTTGACATGCTTGGCCGGGCTGGGCAGCTTGAAGAAGCATATAAATTGGCTCTCTCAATGCCTATAAAGACAAACTCTATAGTATGGAGGTCCGTTTTGGCTGCATGCCGACTCCATGAGAATGCACAGCTTTTAAGGGTTGCTGAAGATCACGTCTTGGGCCTTGAACCTCAGCTTGGACACTCTGGTAATAATGTGCTCATGTCAAATGTTTTTGTAGCTTCCGGTGAATATGAGAAGGTGTCAGGCATTAGGGATACGATGATGAAGCAGCAGCTAAATGTGAATAAGATACCAGGGTGTAGCTGGATTGAGCTTTTAGATGGTACACATTCTTCTGTTGCAGGTTCTTGTAGCTATCCCAAAACATAGATCCGATTTTTGTACTTGTTAAATTCCCATCTATTTAATCACACCATTTTTCGAGGATCTGTTAATACTTGGTCATTTGTCACATTTAGCACGATTCATATCTTTTTTCTTCCGTTATTCTTGGGGATTTGACCATTCCAGGAGTAAGTAGGCCCTTTTTTAGGTGATTGACTCGGTATCCATTTTCACTACCTAAACACTTACCAAACTCTCTATTTCTCAACCCCCTAAATTGTATTTTCTCTAATATGCAGCAAATCCTCAAAACGAAAGATGATTCTTCTCCTATAAAGGGTTTGATTGGTTAAGGCAAACAGAAGAAGTGAATGACTAGGAAGTTAGGGAATTCAAGAAACAGGAAGGCAAAATAATAATTCGCCTGAAAACTGATCTCCAGTGTATGTATGTCCTGTCCTTGAGCATAAGATGCCCTTTAAAAAGAATTATTACATGCACACACGGCTCTGGCTCTCCCTGTACAAAGACATTTCGGTTTCTGATTCAAGCAATTCCAGTGAACGGCTACAGTGTTCTTTTAAAAGAATTGCCTGACTTCTCTATCCTCAACGAAAATCCCTCAAAGTCAAATGAAGGAGATACATTCAAAAGCTGACAACTGGAAAAGTATGTAAAGGTGTGATCTTTTGCCCGCCCAAGCATCTCCTATGCTATTTTCTGAACTAGTTCCGAGCAAACCGTAACCCAAGTGAGCAAATATCATAAAAAGGGTAAATTAAATGTCCGGTAGTATTACAGTTCTTAGGAGGGGCGAATATCGCTGCTTCAACTTGAGACCTTCGGTTGGGCTCCGGAGGCTCTTCACGGATCTGGGTCATCGTTGTCTTGTACATCTCGTTCCCTCAAAGTTTATATTTAACGATTTTGATAATATATATATAATATTTTAAAATTTAAATTTGATTTATTTTTATATATAATTAATTATCTAATTCTAAAAAAAATCATAAGAAATTACTTCCTATCTTACAGGAATTTTCTGAGTAAATTTTCCTTATTAACATCGATGTTACCTTTTCGAATCTAGAAATTTTTGTTCCAGCATAAATATTAAAAATCTAAAGTCAACTTACAATTAAGAGAAAGTAATGGCTAGTTAAAGAAAATAATTATTTAAAAAAGGGCAACAATACTTGTGAAACAACAAACATACTCAAACTTTTGAAACATTTGAATAGCAACTATATTCTTGAGAGTCGTATCATTTTTATTGTACCTTAAAAAGTAAAATCACTTGATTGTTATTTGAGAACTTACTTTTAATTTTATTTTTTATTTTTCTGTGAGCTTTTAAAAGTTTGTTATACACTTCGAGTGTGGAAGGTTTGAGAACCTTGAAAAACATATACTTGTAAGCTTAAAGAGGCTCGTCAAATTTAATACTCAGATTCTTATAGTGAAATATTCAAGTTGAATACTTGGGGACTGAACGTAGGCTTGATTGTTAGCCGAACTTGTATAAATCGATAACATCTTTCTTCTCTCTCTCTTTAAATTTTAAATTTTCACATTATATTGTGTGTGTATTCTTTTTAGTAAGAGACTCATTCACTTTTATAAGAGACTCCTTTTGTTTACAACTTGCAAGAGGTTCATTTCAGTTTTAACATACGCCTTCTATTTTTAAATTGTTTTAACAGGATTTATCATTCAGTAGGCTCCTTAGTTTAAGCAGGGTTCTATTCCACCAAAGGCTCCTATCACCGAACAAGCTCTTGTCGTTTAAAAGGCTTTATCGTCTGACAGGCTCCTACTATTTTTATTCGTTAACTAGGATTTGCTTATTATACGAATTGAAAGAACCTGCGAATTTTTTTTGTCACACACAATTCACCCCACTCTTGTGTGTGTTTGCTTTATCATTTGGTATCAAAGCGAGATTTCACATTTTTATGTTTTGCAGCATGTAATAGATCATGGCAAACAATATGAGAAGTTTTGAAGGATAATTTGTCTCAAAATCTCTTACTTTAATGGAAACAACTACTCATACTGGAAAGAGAGAATAACAGTATATCTCTAATATGTAGATATTGAAGTCTAGTAAGCCATCAGAGTTTGAGCTACACTTCCTAATTTAGATAACGTAGAAGTATGGATTGATGTTGACAGAAGAAATACACAGCTAAACGCTAAAGCAAAACATCATTTGATTTGTGGATTAACTCCAGAAAAATATGAGAAGATATCCTATTATTCTACAACAAAGGAAATGTGGGACAAACTATAAGTCACGTTTGGAGGAACGAATGGGGTAAAGAACTATAGAATAAGTCTTTTAGTGCATCAATACGAAACTATTGGCATAAAACATGGAGAGACCATAGACAAATTCTACGGATGCTTCAACAACATCATCATGGCCTCAAAGAATTTGGGAAAGATATATCCTAATGACGAGCTCATAACAAAGATTCTGAGGTCACTACCAAAGGAATGGAGACCTAGTGACAATTTTAGAAATGGCAAAGGATCTAGACACTATTGCACTCGACTAGCTATGAGGAAATCTAATAATCTATGAAACCAAGCTTAAGCGAGATGAAGGATCCTCCTATAGAAAAGGAATGGCACCAAAAGCAACTGACGAAACATACAGTGATGAAAGTGACAATGAGTTGCAAATAGATAAAGATGACGAGTTTAACTTTATGATCATAAAATATGCCTGCTTTTATAAAAAGAGGTTGATGAAGAAAAGAGAAGAAAACAGAAAGTTGGAAACAACATGTTCTTATCAAAAGGCAGCAGCAACAATAACAATACATAAAATAATCAAATCATATACTATCCTTGCAAGAAGCTTAGACACACAAGATCATAATGTCCTCTTCTTTAAAAGCAAGAGATGACTACAACCTGATCAGATGAGAATTCTGAAAACTTTGAAGAAGAGGAGCCAGAAGAAGTCAGCAACATTTGCTTCATGGCTAAATCAAGAGATGATGAGGTATATTATTATGAATCTAATATTGAAGTTGATGAATTGGAAAATGTATATTATGACTTGTATGATTAGTACAAAAGGTTGATAGTGAAGTATTTTAAAGAAGTTAAGAAGTCCAAAAACAATGATGGATCTCTGAAGAGTAAGATTAAATCACTAGAATATACAAATGAGAATTTGGCGACCAAGAATATGTCTATGAGATTCACTATAAGCAAAAGGTTTCTGAAAAGAAAGCTCTGGAAGAAAGAGTAGCTAAGTTGGAAAATACACTGCTCAAAAATGGTTCTGATAAGATAAGACAATTAGAAGAAAAAGTCGCTGCCTTAAAACTTGAAAAGGAGAAAAATGCTGAAAAGATCTTATCCCTAGAAAAAAATCTGGAAAATGTTATTGATGGAAAGAAGAATCTTGATGCATTGCTTAGTAGTGGTAAATGTATTTTTGGTAAGACCGGAATATGATACAATGAAAATAACAATATCAAGCCATATAAAAGCTTCTTTGTTAAATCTAGCAGCAACTATAGCCAAAATAGTAGGAACCTGCAAAGTGGCAAAAAATCATAGCCACTATCATTCATCTATTTTGTGTCATTACTGTGGTAAACATGGTCATATTAGTCATTCTTGTAATTTTCGTAAAAAGAAATTATCTCATATGTATATTTAGAGACCGAAAGGTCAAACTACTAACCTGAAAGGACCTAGAAAAATTTGAGTACCTAAAATGAGATAATACTTTCTGCAGTTATATTTCAAAACAGAAAAAAGGAGAATTAATGGATAGTTGATAATGGTTGTTCGAGACACATGACAAGTGAAATATCACACTTCAACTAGATTTAAAGAAAAGACGAAGGTAATGTTGTCTTTGCAGACAAAAATAAAGAAAAGGTCACCGGAATTGGTAAAATTGGTAATTCTGACTCTACCTCTATTGATAACGTTCTCTTTGTTGATAGTTTGAAACATAACCTGTTGAGTGTGAGTCAGCTATGTGACAAGGGTTACAAAGTCATTTTCTATAGATTTCATTGTAAAATTGTCGATATTCATAATGATGATATTGTTTTTATTGGTCCTAGAAATTAGAATATATATTGTGCTTAACTGGAAGACGTTTCCTCACAAAGTGTTAAGTGTTTTATCTCTCTAAAAAATGATTCGTTTTTCTAGCACAGAAGTGGACATGCCAGCATAAGCATTCTATCAAAATTGTCCAAAAAAGAGTTAGTAAGAGGACTACCAACCTTAAAGTTTGAAAGCAATCAGGTTTGTAAGGCTTGTTTAAAAGGTAAACAAGTCAGAGCAACTTTTCTCCTAGTAAATGATTACTCGAGATTTACGTGGGTTTATTTCTTATCAAATAAGGATGATGCTTTTGAAGTGTTTGAGAAGTTTTACAGAAAAATTCAAATAGAAAAAGAGTACTGCTTCACTTCAATTCGGAGTGATCATGGAGGAGAATTTGATAATAGAAAATTAGAGGAAGTCTATGATAGCAATGGTATAATTAACAACTTTTCTTGTCTAAGGACGCCTTAGTAAAATGGAGTTGTAAAGAGAGAGAACAAAATTTGGTTAATATGGCCAGGACCATGTTGTGTGAAAGTGGGCAATCTCATAAATACTAGACAAAAGCAGTATCCACGACATGTTACATACTTAACAAGTCTTATAAGACCTATATTTAAAAAGACCCCCTATGAGTTGTAGAAAGGAAGAAAACCAAATGTTGTTTATTTCCAAGCGTTTGGTTGTAAGTGCTTCGTTCTAAGGAATGAAAAAGACAACCTTGGAAAGTTCGATGCAAGATCAAACGAATTTATCTTTTAGGCTACGGTACTGCTAGTAAAGGAATCGATATATGTGGTATTTGATGAAGCACTACCTTCAACAACAACAACTAACTTAAATGATGAAGAGCATCCATTGGTACCTAAAAATACATCAGAGAATCAAACTACACCTATAATACCTTCAGAATTACAAAATCAAGAAGACTCCTCTGAAGCTAGAACAGAGCAGGTTCCTTAATCTTAGCAAGAGCCTATGCAATTAAAAACATCGAGAGAATGGAGAGGTCTTGATACACATCAATATATTCTGGGAGATCCCTCTGAAAGTCTAGGAACAAAATCATCATTCAAGAACAACTTTGTTGCTCTGATTTCACAAATAGAACCAAAGACCATTGAAGAGGACCTTACTAATGAAAAATGAGTTTCAGCAATGAAAGACGAACTAAATCAATTTTTATAAAAACAAAGTCTAGAATCTAGTACCTTGTCCTCAAAATAAGTCAATCATTGGAACTCGGTGTTTATTTTGAAACAAACTCGATGAAAATGGTAAGGTGGTAAGAAACAAAGCTAGACTTGTAGCTCAAGGTTACAATCAATAGGAATGTATTGATTTTGATGAAACGTATTTGCCTATTGTTACATTGGAATGAATTAGAATTTTACTTATCTTTACATGCTATAGAAACTTTAAGTTGTTCCAAATGGATATTAAAAGTGCATTTTTAAATGGTTACATTAACAAAGATGTATTTGTCAAGCAACCCCCAGGTTCTAAAGATGAAAACCATCCAGAGTGAGGAAGTTAACTAAAGCTTTACATTGTTTAAAGCAGACTCCTCGAGCATGGTATAGGAGGTTAAGTAACTTTTTCCTTGAGCATAACTTTGAAAGGTCGATAAAATCTTATTTATTAAGAGAAAGGAGAATGATTTACTCATAGTGCAAATATATGTTGATGAAATAATATTTGGTGCTACTAATTCATCCTTCTATGAATAATTATCAACATTAACGTAGGGGGAGTTTGAAATGAGCATGATGGGAGCATTATCTTTCTTTATTGGATTATAAATCAGACAAATAGAAAAAGGAATCTTCATTAGCCAAGACAAATACACAAAGGAACTCATCAAAAAATATCATTTTGAGAATGTCAAATCAATGGGTACTCCAATGTACACTGGAACTACACTTGATAAAGACGAAGAAAGAAAAGCTACAAATTAGACAAGTATAGAGGAATGATTAGATCTATATCTTACAAGCTCAAGACCAGACATTATGCTTAGTGCGTGTCTTTGCGTACGCCTTCAATCAAATCCAAAAGAAAGTCACCTTCAAGTAGTCAAAAGAATCTTTCAATATCTCCACGGAACAATGGATTTTGGACTATGGTATCCAAAAATTGATTCATTTGACATAGTGGACTATTGTGATGCAGATTATGTAAGTGATAAAGTCGATCAAAAAAGCACAAGTGGCCACTGTCAATTTCTAGTATCTTGGTCCTGCAATAAGTAAAATTGCATAGCGCTTTCAATGACTAAAGCAGAATACATAGCAACTGCCAACTGTTATGCTCAAATCTTATGGATGAAGCATCAACTGTAGGATTTTTCTCTAAATTTTTCTCATATTCCTATATTATTTGATAATACTAGCGCAAAAAATCTTTCTAAAAATCTTGTGCATCATTCTAGGACTAAGCATATAGAAATCAAACATCATTTTCTTAAAGATTATGTTTTAGAAGGAACTATTGATCTTTTGCATGTTAACACTGATTATCAAGTAGCTGACATTTTCACCAAGTTACACTCTGAAGATAGATTTTGCATGTTAAGAAAAGAGCTTGGTATAGGAAAACTCTCTTATATCATTTTTGCATGAATATCTTCCGCTGCTTCTCTTTGCATTTCTTTTAGTAGGCTCCTTCTATTCTAATTCCTTAGAAACTCTCTCTTAGTTTGTAGCCTCCTTAGAGTTTAGAAGGCCCCTCTTAGTTTAAAAGCCTCCTCTTGGGTTAGTAGGTTTCTTCTAGATCATAATGCTCCTCTTCTTTTTAGAAGGCTTCTCTCATGTTAACTTTCTAAGTGACACGTGTCTTAAAATAGGGAGTCATTCATGGCATCATTTCAGTCTTTTTCAAAAATAAACGCACAGTATGACAACTCTATATACACATTTGTCAGAAGATATATAAACTGATTACACTTCCTATTCTAACATGTACATCTACTCATCCTTTTACGAGATCAACGCTCAGAAATCACTTAATATACCCTAAGCAAACTTCTCTCATCTTCTCATCTGCGTCATTTATTCTCTCTGCACCCTATGTCTCTATGTTCTTATTGCTTCCTATTTTCTCTCTCAAACTTCACCAAGCTCACTTACAATGGCAAGAGCAAAATCAAAAGAACAAAAGAAAACGCCATCTTCTTTCGATGAAGCTTGTATTACTAAACCTTTCTCCTCTAAACCTCAAGAGAAGAAAGTACCTGAAGTGTACTAGATTACAAATGAAAATTATTCAAATGAACAATCTACTCAATTGATTAGATGACTACGAACTAGAGGAAGTCTTGCAAAACAAGCTAAGAAAAGTTCTGAACAAAAAGAAACTACAGATGTTGAAAAGAAAGAGGAAGAAGAAGCCAGAAAAAGAAAAAGGGAAGAAATAAAGAAAGAAAAAGCGTTTGTTACTAAAGATACTATTAAGGACCCTATTGATAGAAAAGAGCTGTCTCAAGAAGAGGTATTTCCTAAAGAAAAAAGGCAAAGAAAATAAAGATAATTACACACAAGCAAGGAAAGATATCAATACCATAAAAATGTTTGAATCAATGGAAGCTGAAGTCCGCTATAAAACACATTACAAGAAAAGAAAGGTGGTTGTTGGGCGGATCTTGCCTCCTATGATATTTGATGATATAGGTATGCTCATCTCTCCTCACTTGTTGTCATTCGTTAGGAAAGTTTTCTGAAATTAGATGAGACAGTATGCGATGAGCTAGTCAGGATATTCTACACACACATGAAAAAGGAAGAAATTAATGGAAAGCTAGCCATTGTCTCATAGGTGTATGAATGTGAAATTTTAATTGATGAAGAAATCAAAGGAGATATACTGGAAGTAGCTCCTATAGGGAGAAATAATTTTCCTTGTCATAAGCAGGATGTTGATAGGTGCTTAATTAATTGTATAATTATTCCATAACACTTTGTGATTATTGACATGAAATTACTTAAGATACTCACTTTGACTCATATGTGATTTTAGGCACAAATCAGAAGTAAAGAAATTAAAGTGAGTCGAAAGCACGATAATTGGGTCATTTCTCGAAGACTAATATTCACTTGTCATCATAGAGTAAGAAGAAGAGAATTAAAAGACAAGAAAAATTAAAACATAAAGAAAAGAACGTGGGCTGGATAGATTTTGCAAGGTATTAATTTAATTAATGGACAATGCATAAGGCACCAAGGTGAGAAGAAAATGGTAGCTGCTAGGATAAAACACCAAAACACTGCACAGGTAGACCAAAAACATGCAAACAATGTGGGACTTTCATGCAAAATGCTATACCAAAACAACAGATCATGTTTGATGTAAAGAAGAAGCACAATAAGACAACAACACAAGAAGAAAATGTAAGGCAGCAAGGTGGATTAAGGAGCATCAAAATGTAGCAGTTGGAATGATGAAATGAAGATAAGAGCTATGCACGAGTTATGCAAGCTACTTCATGTGAATTTAATGTATAAGGCTAGGAAGTAGATCAAAACTGCATGCAGTAGTTGGCAACAAGAAGCATGGATGGATAAAATGCAAATGTTGGACAAGGGCCAAAATTGCACAGCATGAAGATAAAAACGATGCAGTGTAGACGTGAGGGACAAAGGAAGCAAAACGTGCAGTATGGAGACATAAGCCAAGATAAAACGTAGTTGCACAGTAGCAAAGGAGTAAACAAAGGTTTTTAATAAGTGAACAGTAAAGCGGACCAAAAATTAATTAGAAAAATATAATAGTAGCGTAGGAGAGGAGTAAGGGAGAGTGTTGGCTGAAGAGGGTATTTTTGGGCTAAATCGAGTGGGAACTTCGGGAGCTTCAGAAGAGCATGAAGATGTAGGTAAGCTCTCCACCGTAAGGGGACCCATGGAGGGGTAGCTTCCCGACGCTGATTTAGAGGCTACATCGACGCCAATGACCCAGTTAAGCAGTCTTTCTTTGTTTTAGTTGTTTCTTTATCTCATTAGAAATTGATTGTGTTATCCTATGTTAATTGATTTTGGTTTTGTGTATGGATAGTCGTATTCTCATTATCGTTCAATTATTTGTGTATGAACCTATTGGGTATTGTGAAAATATGATTTTAATGCTTTCATTAAATCGTTTATTTGTAAACTCATTGCTAGAATTTTGATATAATATGTAATTGTTATATTGAAATTCATATGTAGAAACTAATGATTTGTAATCATTAAGAATAACATAACCTAGGTTAAATGACGCATCGTATGTGGTTACTGCCTTGGTTAATTAATTTTTCTAATTCATAATGCTACTGCCCAATTGAATTTAGAGATCATATCCTAGGTTATTCAATAGTTAGGTTTAATTAACAATCGTATCTTAATTAAACACTATCTAAGGGAAAACTTAAGTTAATTATTAACCCACAATTAATAGTTGCTAGGAGAGGTTTGAGAATAACAAATTAATGAAATATGTTTAATTAGGGTGTAGGTTGAGATTGAACCAAAGAACCGAATCCCTATCGAATTCCCCACTTTTGTCATTTTTTACATCTTTTCTTTACATTGCTTTTCTTAGTTATTTTAGCTTTATTTTATTTTCTTATTTCTAAAACCAAACCCCGTAACCTAAACACTGATTAATTTCATTTCAACAACTTTACGCACACTCTCTATGGGATCGACTTAGACTCACCACTATTATAGTATTAGTCTAGTTTTTATTTTGACTAGCATTACGACGCATTGTCAATTTTGGCAATGTTACCCGGGAGTACAGTGTTTTAGTTTTTGTTTGTGATTTTATTTGATGTTTTGTAATATTTTTTAATTAGTTTCTTTTCAGCTAATTCTTGATCTTTTCACTTTTTTTGGTATTTATGTGAAAAAAATTTGACATGGATAGAAGTAATTTCTTTTATAACTCTTATTCTCAATCCTATAACCATGGTTGGACTGATCAACCTAACTTTGGTTATGGATGAGATAACCATCATAATTACTTCTATGATAGTTTGCAGGACATACAACAATTCCTATCTGGACCAAAAGCTTCTTGTCATAACTTAGGACACCTTTGGATGACTATATCAAGACATGTAATGTTGGTCATCTTCAATTTCAACAGGATATGCAACAACTTCAAGAGAGTATGCAACAACTTCAACAAAATACCCTACAATTCCAATAAGATGAAAGGTAGTCTAGGTTTAGTTTCCAAGATGTGGAGAGCCAACAAAACTTAGGTATATCTCTGGAAGAATTGATGAATATTGTGATTGTTATCAATCTTTAAATTCAACGAAATATGTAGCAGTTCCAACAAAATATGCAACAACTATTTAAGTAAGGTGTACAACAAATCTGACAGGATACTTTACAATTCCAACAAGATGCATTGCCTCGATGAGGAGATATCACTTATATGGAACCGCAAAGTGAAAAGGAGCAGCCATATCAACCCGAGGTGTACCCAATAGATGTAAGTGCGGAAATTTTACAAAGTGATGAGGAGTTTGAAAATTTTGAGAGCATTACTCAAGGAGTTACTTGTGTGGAAGAAGCAAATGAGGAGCTCGAAATAGAAAAAAGACATATCTTTTAGCTTAGAGTTAAGTCAAATACGACCTTGTAACAATAAAATGTCATTACTAAGTCTAACAACCAATTATGGACGTACTTATAGTCATACCTCACTTAAATACCTATTACTTACAAACTAATTATTATAAAAACTAATTTCCAGTTATTCTATAGACTTATACCTAACATTTGTCGACCAATGTCTTGAAATTTTATAGACGAAAGTTTTGTTTTTGTCTTGAACCAAACACTTAATCTAACCCATATGTTTGATCAATGATTCATAGAAAACCTTAGCTAGTTCGAACTATGTAACTAATTTCTACTTGTTCAGTAGCCTGATATTGGTCGACAAATACAATGAAAATTTATCAATAAAAGTTTTTGTTTCTCGTAAACAAAACATTTAATGAACCTAATCCATGTGTTTGATCAACTGGTTAACATAAAATTTAGTTAAATCGGCCTATGTCCTATATAAAACGATTGATGCATCCACAAGCTAGAGTTCAACATTCTATTCCTTAAAAACAAAAATCTCAATTAAATTATCTCCTTAATAGGTTGACTAATATGCATAAAAAACAATCTTCAAACTATTTTTCATTCAATTGTTGTCTTTTAAAAGTAGTTTTTTTTTAATTACCAAAAAAATAGTTTTTCAAATATTCCAAAGCCAATTTTCTATCCACCAAAGTTAATTCTATATCAAATGTAATCCTTTGACAAAAACTTTATATAAAACAACCAATTTAAAAGCTTCCTAACATTTATTTTAAAATCAAGATAATTTTTTTAAAATAAAAAGTTTAATTTCTATTGATAAATGAAAAATCGCATGCATTAGTATTGGAAGTATAATGATTGAGCCCAAAATTATTAAAATAACCAAAATAAGAGTATAAAAAAGATTGATTTAATCATATTTAAAAAGTATTGAGTCTTCCTTAATCTTATTTCAATAATCTTGAAGCCCATAATTTTTTATAATTCCTTCACTTAGGTTCTAATTGTTCAGTCGATGCTTCACATGGCTTCATAGTCTTCATAATCGCTTTTAGTCAATCATAACATTTGTTTTGAAAATTTTCATAATATTATTTCGAAATCATAAAAAGTGATATTAAAGCAGCGTTTTCCTGATTGGTGTCTGGTGCGTGGGATGAGAGAAACAAAGAACTTTGTCCAATCAAAACACGAACAAAGAGGCCTTACTCAGCGCAATGCTCTACAGAATTAGATATAACATTCTTACTTATAAGGATAAATACAAATTTAGTGATATCCTCATACGTAACTGGTCCATCACATAAGCTAGAAAACTAGTGCATTGTAACTTGCTGGTTCAAGTCATTAAGCTGGCCGACTTCTTTTCTATAGAAGGCAAAGTTGATAGTAAATCAGCTTGCATCCTTTTCTTATAATACTTCAAGTTTTGTCTTTTATCATTTAATGTATTTTCTCTTTGTTAAAAAAAAATCTACGAGAATTTCTATTTAACCTTTCACACGCACCCGTATATTAACACTGTTTTTATATACATCTTTCGATATAATTACTTAAATATTCTACACATTATTTATTATACTTAATTTATAATGTGGAGTTTTGCATTATTATTGTATTTTTCATTAATAATAACACGGATGAAATTGAAAAGGGAAATTATCTAGCCTACATTTTCATCATGGGAAAGATCGTTGGTCAAAAATGAAGCTTATAATCACTCAGATTCCCCAGGAAAACTTCTTCTTCTCACTGTAACAAAGTAGACATTTAGCTTTTTTTTTGCGACGTTTCAAAAATCGTCGTTATAAGTGACCTATATTGTGACGATTTTTATAATCGTCCTTAAAATTAACCCTTTAACAACTAATTACAAAAGCGACACAAAAGGATCAATATTTTGTGACGAATTACAAAAATCGTCCCCAAATGGTGAACATTTAGTGATGAATGTCAAAAATCCTCACAAAATGGTCCACATTAGATGACGATTTTTTATGTTCGTCAGTAAATAAACTTTTGATGATGCTTTTCAGAAATCGTCACTATAATTTAGTAAACATTTGGTCACTAATTTCTAAAATCATCACTAGAGGGCATAATTGGTGACGATTATGTACAATCGTCGCTAAAAAGACGTTCGGTGACGAATTTGAGAATTTGCTACCAAGGTTTGCAGACATTTAGCTACATGTTTTTTGCTATATTATTCACATTGTCACTAAAATTTACCATTTGGTGACGAATTTTGAAAATTATCACCAAATGGTCCACATTTAGTGACGATTTCTAAAATTGTCACGAAATGGTCAACATTCAGTAACAATTTCTGAAAATTGTCACAAAAAGGACCACATTCAGTGTCAATTTCTGAAATCGTCACCAAATGGTCTAAATTCGGTGATGATTTCTGATGGTCCATAGTAATTTGCAACATATTTGGTGACCATTTGCCAAAATCATCACCAAAGCGTTCATATTTTCCAACATTGTTAAACTAACATTTTTATAATCTATCATAGTTAAGATATGTTTTATTGTAGATTTGTTTTGAATGTTTACAACGTGTTGTTGAAAAAACACACACAACATAATTTTAAGTGCTAAATTGTAGTATTAATTAATCATTAATAATTAGTACCATTGCAAAAATTAGTTATAAAATTTTTGATAAATGTATCAATATAATTATATGATATATGGAAGGTTAACAATTCCTACGGTCATAGTAGAAGAACAATAACAGTCCACACTCAATAGTACACAACTTAACCCCTAACTAGTAGAGAGGTTGTTTGATAAATTCTTACAGATATAACAATAAATCAAAAGGTTGTTGATAAATTCTTATAGATACAACAATAAATCAACTTTAAAGTTGAGTCTAGTTGATTGCATCGATAAATGAAAGTAATATAATTATTTTTTGGATGCCAAGTGACATAAGAGTTAGTAAAGGTGAATGAGTCCTCGATGTCTGGATTCCTGAGAGGGTCTTTGCACGTTCGAAGGCACCAATTGGAATAGTGATAGTTCTTCCCTCAGGTGTATGGTTTTTCACACCTTCTTGCAACAACGTTTCTGCTATAGCTAAACTTGTAGAGGATATAGTGAATGAGTCGCCAGATTTATTATGGAAGACAAGTTCTCCAAATGAATTGCCAGTAGAAACGGTTTACCTAAAACACAATAAGTATAGAACTTAGATATTGTCATATTAGTAAACCGTTAAAGGAACCGAAATTGGAGTGACATGTATACGTGAATGACCAGACGAAGTTTGTGGAATTGACAAAATTTTCACATCAACGATTTCCCTAATCCTTTACGAACCATTGTGATATTGCTCCTGCCTCCATGGGCATACATGTCATGTTCGAGAGTCAAGGAAGCTTAAAATAACATGTAGTATATACCATCAAATGTGAATATATATATTTGTTGGAGTTATGTAAAGCTAGTGCCCTAGAAAGCAAATGTATTTACTTATAACTTAATTTTCTTCCAGTTACTTTTGTAATGAAAATATTTATTATTAATAAAATAAAAGAGTTTGGTTTTACTTGTATAAGCATTATATATCTAGTCATAAGGTACCGAGATTCTTTTGTAAGTAATATACATATACATAGAGATGTATGGGAAACATGTATAGTATAAGAATATAAAATAATGAATTCATAATTGAATAATTAAGTTGGTCGCTTGATTATGGTTTAGACTGTAATGTTGCGATTTATCTCCGTGTAAGTAAAAGAGTTTACTTCAAGGGAATGATGGGTTTCATATCATGATAGTAGTCGACTATCGATAAACTATTAAATGAATTTTGAATCAAATATGTTTTTAAGAATAAAGTTGGTCGTTACTTTAGTCTTAAAACATACATTTTAGCATTTGGTTATTATGGACCACAATCTTGATGAGTGGTGAACTCATATGTGTTTCATTATAATTCTTGATATAATCAGAATGGATTTTTACGGAGTATTAATCTAGTGTCTGCATGTTGGAATTATTAATTGAAACATGTATCAGGGTACATTCACTCAAATAAAGAGTTTATAGTGATATCATCACTTCTAGATATGATTAAATTGGAGCCAGGAGTTTGATGGACTAGCTACCCATCAAGTTTTAACACCAAGATGAGATTTTATGTGTTAATCACCATATAGAGTAAAATAGGAGATATAGAAGGAAAAACCAACATAAGGGCAAAATGGTAATTTTACCCTTTGTTTTGCAGATGGCTATAATAAGATTTATAATAGGGTTTGCAATTGGACATATTATTTGAAATATGTGTTCTCATAATATTTAGTAATTTAAGAGTTCAACTAATTGTCTTTAGTGGAATGACATTTAGTTAATAAGCTAGAATTAATTCTAATAAGATTAAATTAATTCTGGGCTTATTGGAGCTTGAATTATCTAAGTCCAATAAGATTCCTCACTTGGCTTCAAGGAAGGTTATCAAGCAAAGTCAGAAATATAAATGCAGGTTTTAAAGCTCATAATTGAATGTTGGGCTTGCATTAATTAATGGTTAATTAGAAGCCCAAATGAATATTTAGAAATAAGCTAGACTTTAGTTTAATTTAATTAATTAGATTAATTATATTAAAACAAAATTTTTTAAAGAAAGGAGAAGGAATTTTGGTTTTATTGGGATGAATGTGTAGCTGCACATTTAGCATTGATTTGCTATATTAAAGATGGTTTTAACATGCTTTATCATCATTAAATGGAGTAATGATGTTATCATTAAATGGTTTAATGGTTATCTTTTAATGATAGCATGTAACCTATTAGCATTCATTGGATTAAAGAAGAAAGAGGTACATTGGATGAAAGAAGAAAGAGGTACATTGGATGGATCATCTTCCTTCTTTTATCATCAAAAACTGAAATTGATATGTCTCATTTAGGTTAATAGTCTTTTCATATAGCCATCTTAAGGACAAATGAGAAGAGTCTCATTTATTGGCTTCTTTATGATTGATTAAAGAAAGAAGTGATGCATTTGATGCAAATCTCTTCTTTCCTTTGAGGTTAACCGAAATTGAGAGGGTGTAAGAAAGTGTTCTTGCAATTTTATCACTCTCTCTCCTTTCTTGCATGGGTGTGCTGAAATTTGCATGAGAAGTGTCTCATTTTTGGCTCTTTTCTTCTAAGAAAAATCTCTTCCAAAGTTTTCTTCTCCTTCCCACCAAAGGATCTTGCTAACCAAGTTGTCTAAGAAGAACAAGTGGTAGATCGGATTGGTAAATGATACAATATCGAGAAGAGGAAACAATTAAAAGAAGATGAGGATACATCCTCCTGGAGAGGATACATTGCCGAGGATAGGATAGAATCAACGAGGAGTTAAAGCTGTAGCGAAAGAGTCAGTAATATAATTTCCAACATTGTTCTTATGTTTATTATCCTTATATTGTATCATATATGGCTATGCATATTGATTTGGTTATATCGCTTCCGCTATGTTATGATTTCTAAAAAAGTTTTGAAATCTATCGTTTAACCAAATCTTGCATGTTTTCTTTTCCGATCCAACAATAATAACTTCATAAAAGGAAATGAGATGTACATTATAAAGAAAGTGACATTGTTCAAATGATACTAAACACTTTGAAGCAGAAGATCGACCATAGAAGGCAAATGATCATTAGTGTATGAAGTGGGGATTTTTTCTACATTCTTTATTTCTTCAGTAGGGGCAATTTTGCCACAGTCCTTCCAACGGAATGAATTAGTACCATCTGGAACTAGTCACCATATTGACATTCCTTGATTAATAATGTTAAGAGGTATATTTTGCAAATGTTGATTTAGAATAAAATGATGATATGTTCAACTTCAATTTCGATGATAAGTGAAAGTAGTCCAGTTTAGCACTTATAAATACATCTTCAATGTGCCTAATAATATGGAAGTTACCCTTACTAAAATTTTAGAAATCTATTGTGTAGTTTTTATCACATGCAAAATTTAGAATTTGAAGTAGAATAGACATGACTATGTTCTTGATGTACATAAATATAGTATTATCTATATTGGGCTATATACTATTAATGGAAATGAATAAAAGTAAAATACTCTTGAAGACCTTTCATCAAATAGTTACAAAGCTTTGAAGAGGGAAGCGTAAAAGGTCGCTCTGAAGAAGCCAAACCATATACAAATAACAAAGATAGACAGTAAATCATCTTCGAAACACAACCATAAACACAACCCATACATCAAATGCATAATTAAGAACTCACAATAAACACCTAAAGGTATAAGTTAAACTTAGCACAACTTTGTTAATGAAAATAGACAAAAGAACAATACCGATTTAGTTAATGATGGTTCTTCAACGGTAATGACCATAATACATAACCCAAACAGAAGAGAGGATTTTGAGAAATATTGATGGCTTAAACAAGAATGGAGTAGCCTTTTATTGTGAATGTCATTGAAAACCTAATACAAAACGACGTCGTTTTTCTTGTTTAGGTGAAAAACGACGTCATTTCTTGTTTACTGTAGTTGTTTGGAAGTACTATTAATTAATTTACTACGATCTATTATATTTGGTCAACAAACGTCAGATGTATCGACTAATACATGGTTCATCACCAAAGCCCGCAGATTCATAAATAATTTTGATAAATTTACTTTCCTATTCCAAATAAAATATAATTTGAATTAGAAATTAAATTATTCAATTGAAAACTATTTCCAAATTAATTTGTTGACCCTTCAAATAAATTATAATTGGCTTACAATTTTTAGAAAATTATATATTTTAATTAATATAATTTCGAAAAACTAAATTATAATAATTTAACATGACATTTTAATATAATTAGAAAACTATTTCTAACACATTAAGATTAAAGATTAGTCATTCCCAAAAATTAAACAAATGAAGAACAATTGAATATATAAGTGAGAAGATTAATTTAACATTTTGTATGATGTATTAGGAATACCTCATATATATTAATCAATTAAGAAAATTAAGAAAGTAAAGAAATTGCTTAGGTTTTGGGCGACAATGTGGAAATTTGGTAGCTAATTGTCTACCATTTGCGACTAAGTGTAGTGGTTGGTCGCGGAAATGGTCTTCTGCAACTAAACTTACTTCATTGCAAAAACCCTCAGGTGTTGATCAATTAAGATGATTAAGAATGTAAAGAAAATGCTTGAGTTTTGGTGACGTTAGGTATAATTGGTAGTGAATTAGAGTGATAGGAGACGATAGTTTTGACTGTCAGAAAAAGGTCCAAGGTTTAGTATTGGCGATGATTTATCAATTTGGTAGCAAAATATTGTACAATTTGCGACACTATTTTATTTTTGTAGCAAATGTTTTACATTTAGCGACAAAATGTAGATTCATCACCAAACATACCAGATGAGAAAAATTAAACAGACCCTAGGACAACACCATTTGTGGGACAACAAACGACGTCATCATACTGTTTATTTAAACATAGACACTTGCTCCCTCTCTTCTTCCC
>JAOQMR010000002.1:17764412-17777052 GCA_027563865.1 Erythroxylum pelleterianum
CTAACTCCAAGCATCCATACACTTTGCATGCCTTACAAGTGTCCTAACTCTATAAAGCCATATGTCACAATTAAATAGCCATTTGTCACCATTAATTGGCCATTTGTCATCTTCCTATAATAGCCACTTGTCCCAATTATATGTTGCCACATATCAGTATATAATTGGCCCATAAATCAATATTTTTACAAAATTCACTAAAAATTCCAAAATGTCTTAAATAAAACCAAAATCACCAAAACACATTTTAATCATATTTAACAATTCAATTATACCCGAAAATGTCAAAGAATGCATGTACAATCATATAAATGTGCAAAAATATGCATGTCACAATTAAAAATGCATGATGTGCATTTTCCTAATTTCTCATCAAATTATCAAAATTCACAATTCTAGCCCTAACATGAGTAACGGGATGTTACATGTTATTCCCCTGCTTATTACAACATGTCAAAAACGGAGAAACAATCATTCTATCAGTTCCTTTAATCAATAAAATTTCCTGAAGGGTATGTATCAAATATAGGTCGTTGTGTGAATGTTAAAGAGGGAAAAGTGTCAAGGTTGAAAAGTCATGATTGTCATGTACTTTTGCAACAATTAATTCCTGTTAGAATACGTGGGTGTTTATCGAAGGATGTGTCTATTACTTTGGGTCAATTGGGAGAGTTTTTCAAGCAATTATGTTGTAAGACACTTAAAGTTGAAGAGTTTGATAAAATGGAAAAATTCATAGCATTGATTCTATGTAAGCTTAAACTATTATTCCCCCAATCATTTTTTGATGTTATGGTTCATTTGGCAATTCACTTACTATATGAAGCAAAACATTGTGGACCAATTCAATTTCAATGGATGTTTCCAATTGAAAGGTAATTCATATTAAATTCATAAAGTTTCTTCTATGTTCTTTGTTTGTAACAATTCCTAAGTTTATAACTGATTATGATCAGGTTTTTGTGATCTCTTAAGCGTTATGTTCATAATAGAGCTCAACCAGAAGGGTCTATTGCAGAGGCTTATATATCAAATGAATGATTGGCTTTTTGTTCAATGTACTTAACTGATGTGGAGACAAGATTTAATAGACCAGAACGTAACTTTGATTTTCATGACGGTGGTGAGTTGTCTATTTTCTCCCAAAAAGTTAGGCCACTTGGTGTGGGTAAATATGTGGAGTTAACTAAAGACGAATTTGAAATTTCCCATTGGTATATTTTGAACAATTGCGAAAAAGTCGATACATACATAGAGAACATATATTCCTTTTCATTCAAGCAATCATATTACAATTTTCTTCATTCACTATAAGATCTTATGTTGTTGTCTTTTTTAAATAGAGAGCACAAAGAGACAATTTGTAGCAAAGGGATTATTAATATTGAAGAAAGACATAGGCAGAAGTTTGTCTTATGATTTAGAAATCGAGTAAGTTTCATATTGATTACTTATTTTGAAAATATGAGAATACATCTCATCCTCATATTTATTTTCAATTTGTCGTATAGATGATACGGTTACATAACCGTAACGTGCAAGAAGCGACAACAATATTATATAGTTTGGCATGTAGGCCTTATATTCGTAGGAAGAAATACATAGGTTACATTGTTAATAGGGGTGAGATTTCACGTACAAGATCGAGATAATCGAGTTAGAAATCAAAACTGTGGGTTAGTCGTTGAATGACCTCATGACGATGAAATCATTGACTTCTACGGTGTCATATACGAAATAATAGAGTTTCACTACATCAAGGATAAGAATATTGTTCTCCTTAAATGCAAATGGTTTGATCTAATTGACATGCAAGTGAACGGGCATATTACTAGCATAAATGTTAGTAAGACATGGTATAATAATGATCCTTTTGTTCTTGCAAGTCAAGTCAAACAAGTTTTCTACGTTAAGGATACTGTATTAGGTAACAATCGGAAGGTTGTTCAAAAGTTTCAACAAAGGAATCTATTTGATTTTTGTGAAAGGGATGTTGGTTAATTGGATGAGGATGCAGATGAAGTCGATCAAGAAATTGAATTGGAGTTCAATAACGAGGGCATTCTAGTAGAAGATGTAGATATATCATCAGTCTGTAGGAGAAATGTCAATCCCAACATAGTTCAACTAGATGAAGTCCAAGCCCATCTTATCTTGCAAACAGATGAAGACTATACTCAGGATGACTTAAATGACAATGACGATACTTTGCTCGAATATATTAGTGATGAAGAATCTAATGATAATGTACTTAATGATGATGATTTTCAAAATCTTGATCATGATGATTGAATGTAAATAAATTGTTTGTATTGTTTGAAATTTTATGTTCATAATCTCCTTATGTTGTTGATGTTTAACTTATGTTAATTTACGATGGCTAGATGCATATTTTTAATGTTTCACTTATGTTTATGTAGAATGTTATGCCAAATGTTTAGTATTTGAATACTAATCTCCTTATATTCATGTGGAATATTGATGTTTGAGTTAAGCTTAAGCGTTATCTTCATATTTCATTTTAGTTGCTCAATATAATGGAACCTGGTAGAAACAAAGGAAAGAAAGTGGCAGAAGAAGTTCCTCCCTCACAACAACCAACTCAATCCGGCCTCATCGTTCAATAACAAATAATTGCATCCTTGAATGAAGACAATCAGTAACAACCTTTACCAACATCGTCAGTTATTGTTGAGGGATCTTCAAGTATGTTATTATTAACCAAACATATTTACATTAATGTTGAAATTACTCATTACAGGTTTAGTATGTTTTTCTTATTATGACTTTTTTTGTTAATGTCATTAGAAAATGAGGTAGAGGTATCACAAAAGGAGTTGAGTTGCAATGGAGGAATGTTGTAATGAACAGTAAGTTGTTTGTGACCATTGACCCCATGCAACGTCACCCTTTCGATAAGATCCAATTTGCAAAATTATCCAGTGAGTTGGGCGTCATTATAAGGAATAAATTGCCTTGCCTTCAACATGCCAGGTAGTTGAAAGAAGACAACTTGCACCAAAATGCTTTGGACAAAGTTTCGGTAATATTTCAATTCATTTGATTAATTGTATTGCAATTTTACTTACCAAAAATAGTAACTTAACTTATACGTATTCTTTTGTAGATGAAGCTCAACATCGTTGACATCAACAAGCCTGAGGTTTTAAGCTGTGTTAGTTCACTGCTGAAACAAAAGGCGAAGGATCATCAATATAGACTACATAAATATTACTAGTCTTTCCCTTTCGATGAAGAGGCAAGGAGACATGTTCCGAAAATGGTGAATCTAGAAAATTGGACTAAAATGTGTGATTATTGGGCCTCTGCAAAGGTTCAAGTTTTTTTTTATTTCTCTATATATTTCCTGCCATTATTTTTGTTTATACGTTTCATGACTAATTCTCTTAATTTAGGAAAAGTGTGAGAAAGCCAAGGTGAACAGAGCAAAAATGAAGACTCTTCATAAGACCGACTTCAAATTATTTATTGTCGTTCGATAAGAATTTGTAAATGTAACGTTTTCAACTTGTTATTCAATTTCTTAATATAATAAATTCTATTATCTTCTAATTTTTTAAATTCATATAATAATAAAGTCAAACTCAACTCCAAGGACAAGAATGTGATAGGATCACACTGTATAAGCTAACACACTACAAGGAAAGTAAAGGTTGGGCGTCTAAAGAGGCACAAAATAATTATGTATGTACAAAAAATAAATATTATACTTTATTTTTTATGTAATACTAAGTAATAATTTTTTACTTAACTCGATTTTGTACTTTAAATTGTAGGACAAGATGCAGGAGTTGTTGCAGACATCATTGTCTCAGGAGAATCAGCTCAATATTGATGACATTTGCAACAATATCCTTGGTATAAGATTCGGATTTATCAAAGGTCTTGGGTGTGACCCTAAGCTTGTTAGTGCATCTTCATCATGGCTAGTATATGTCACGGTGCTTCAAAAGGAGAACCAGTCATTGAAGACTAAGTTACAATGTACAAAAGAAAAGTTAGATCGTAATGTAAAAGAAGTCACAAACTTAAAAAGATAGTCAAACAATTACTTGGCTTAAACTATGTCAGTAGTAGTGACGACGAGGAGTCTTAGTTTATTTATAAATTTTGTACAAATTTTGTAACTGACATGTAATTATTTTTTTATAAAATGCATTCCATTTTTAATGTTCATTTTATTTCACTTTATTATTATTTAAAAAATATGTCATTAACATTAATTATAAATTGTAACAATTTTATATTTCAAACTGTCTTAAAATTTGTAATAAATTAAATTAAAATTTTAAACATTATAATAAAATTAACATTTAAAAATAAATATTTTCACAAAAAGTATTAGCTATCAAAATAAATTCGTCATAAAACGTTATTCCTTACGTTTTGAATATCGTCTCTAAAAACATTTACCTACAACAAATAATTAGTAGCTAAAATTATTCTGCTACAAAAACAAAATCGTAAGTAAAAATAATTATGTACAACTACAGTTTCATAGGTAAAAACTTTTCTCTACGAAACATATGTGGCAAATTCTTATGTACAATGTTTTTTGTTCTTGTTAGTTATATGTTTTATTGATGAATATATTGTGTGTGAAACTTTTCTGTGACAATTTTACGAAAATGTCGTGATATTATTTTGCTACCCGGATTCGGCGACGATTGTTTTTCGTTGCAAATTATCATTTGACACGATTTTTTAATATTTAGCGATGATTGAATTCATCGCTAATAAGCTTATCTGTCGTGGTGTTCTTGTTAGTCTTTTCACCTTAGTAGTGCTGATTGACGTTAGAACAAATCCCCAAGACGGCCAAGCCTAACCTTGCTATCATCCATTATTACATAAAACGACCAAGATTGGTCCAGGGTAGCTATGACTGTATGACTGGAGAAGAATAAAGATACATTCAAAACTTCGTCTGAGATGATTTAACCGGATATACAAGTCGAAATAACTCCTCATGCTTCTCTTTCCGGGTTCCCAGTTACTAAGATTTCAAATATTTTAGTCTATTATCTGGGACACCTCATTAAGCAGACTCTTTTGAGCTTTCTCTTCACGATCATCGATATATTGCTGATAAGCATAGGAAATGAAGCCCCACACACCTAACACCATTGAGATGCCCTTTACACCGTCCATTTTTTCATTTAGAAAGAACACAGCTAGGATAGGAACAATAGGCGTGCCTAGAACACTCACCGCATTGGAGAACAAGGAAGACACCTCAAAAATCAACCCAACACATCCGATGGAGAAAACCTGCCATGAGATAGCAGCCCAAACTATGTTCATGACATAAGCTACTTTTCCCAATTGATACTCACCCATCTCCCCAATCAAATTATTCCACTCTCCGCTGGCGAAAAGCCCGATCACGGCAGCAGAAACAGCAACTGTTTGCGGATAGATTATCATATCCATCACCACAGAAAAGCTTGTCCTTTTTATGACCTTATTGAAGCAAAACTGTGTTATAGACAGCATTAGCCCATATCCAGCGGATGCAATAATGGTGCATATGAAACCAACTGCATACTTGGCTTTAGAAACATTGGTAGGGTTTGCAGATTCATTGTTGAAGACCAAGAGAACCGAGGAGATGGTGAGAAGAAGCATAGAATTTATTATAGAGGGAGTGAACTTCTGGGAATTCAGGAAGTACGAAAAGAAACAATTGAAGGCCAATTGTGATGAACCAAGGAGGCTGAAAGTTGAAACGGGAAGGTATTGCATGCCAACCGAGTATAAGAAACAGATTGCTGATGTAATTAGGCCAATTGTTACATAGATTGCTAGCAGGGTTAAGGTTGATGGAGGTTTTGGGAGGATATCGTCTGGGTTAGGTGGATCTTTGGGTTTGGCGATGAAATAATAGGGTATAAGAATTGGAAAGCCTACAACCTGTGACAGTGCTGAGAGCCATTTGCTATCTCCACCTTTCTCAAAGTAAAGCCTACCCAGAAACAGAGCCACTGACTGACCAGTGAGAAGAAGCAGCGTATAGAGAAAAAGTCGAATCCACCGGCTATATCTTTGGTTTTGCGACAGTGTTGATCCATTGGTCTCTTCTGTACTCTTAGGATTTGCTTCTTTGTCAGAATTCCCGACTACAGAGAGTGAGAAGAAAATCAAAAACCTTATACAGCTATAAATATCATAGTTGATATGTCAAATCCATGCTTGTTTGGACAATGAGTAGCAATCTGATCTTGTTGAAACCAAGAGGCATAGCATAAGTTAAACATGGAATTTTAAGTTTGTTTAGCCTGTGTTCCTCAGCCTCTCAGCTGATAGTAATCTTTAAAAATATGTGATTAAGGATGTGCAGGATATTGTAGGACGACTGTTTCTTATTAACAGTTTAAGATCAGAGAGAATTATTTTCCTTCGTAGGAAATTTTCTCTTACAACTACTCCTAGTTTAAACATTAGAACAAAGGACATATATTGATACACCCGAAAGCATACAGCTTGTGTATAATACTGGGAAAACGAACTAGCATGTATCTTGGAAAGAGGGCGGCCTTACTTGTTACTTGCAGTTGAACTTCTTCAGTCTCCCCCATAAGTTTCAAAGCTGAATTAAGAATAGCATGTGATAAGTGTGTGTATATATATACAAAAGACTTTTGTTTCCAAATATCTTCAAACCAGCTTGGCCACATGTAGTTGTCTTAAGCTAGGTTAGTCGGTAAGGTTTGTATTAGTGTAGCTTTGCAAGTTGGTTCAACCCTGTGCGTTACAAAGACGTTGACGCTATTGTCAATACCAAGTCTATTACTAACGATTTCTTGGACGAGACATTTGTTCATTTTTTACATTCATCTGCGTCCCACCCCAACAAGAGTATGTGGTTCAGTTATCATCCACGTTAAGGGTTCCAGTTCTATTCCTCCTCTTCTTTACGTTGTGTATCATCTATAAAACAAAATAAATTGGTTCATCTTTCCTGTTTTGGATCCCCATGTTTAAGAAAGGAATAAGATTTTTCTCTAGATTGTGTTGTACTAAGGGAAGACTTTGCAACACTTTTTGCCTTCTTCCTTAAATCATGAATATCATGTTCTGTACATTCCTTGTAACGTAGAAGCTTTGTTCTTAAATTCTTATTTATATTGGTAAAAAAAGATCTTAGTCTATAGTTTAATCTAGTGAATCACTTCATGAATCGTGCAACGTTAAAAAAGAACGTTCCAAGATTTTAACATCAAATATAAGAGTAACTAAAATATCTCATAAACAGAAATTGCCAGTTGACTAGTCGAGTCCATCCCAATCTTACAAGCACTTTTTTGAAAAATGAAAATTGAATCAAGTCATAAAAGGCTGAAAAGCAAATGTTCTACAAGAGATTCTCAAGAAGAGAGTACACAGACATATGATTTAGCCAAGCCATAAGGCATTAAAAGAATTACAAATACAAAAAATTAGTTACATCTCCACATGTTAGTACAAGCTGATCCTAGTGCAAGCTTGTCACAAAAGGTAATTAATTATGTGGATTCTAATGGCATTAACTAGCTCTATCATGAATTGTTCATAGCTTTTTTTCCTTGTTGTGGAAATTGCATCTGCTTCTTTCATCCTATATGTGTAGTACCAAGTAGGATAAGGTTATGTAATAATACCATTGTGATCTTTCTTGACATGTTGTAAGTTCATACTCCAGCTTATGATTTGTTGCCACTCCTTTGGTGGATCATTGATTGCACATTTCTAAATTACTATTTTCCAAGCTCCACATATGTATCTGCATTTGAAAAATAGGTGTGAAGTACTCTCCAATTGACTTCTACAAAGGCTACACCAGTTTGTCAGGTAGTTAAACTTGTTTAATCTATCAATAATAGGCAGTTTCTCTTTTATAGTCCTCCATAAAGTTGTAGTTGTTCTAAGAAGATTGTATTTGCACCATACCATTTTGTACCATAATACATTCTTGAAATTCTACTTAAAAAGTTTACTGCTTGAAGTATTATTGTATATTCCATTAGCAGTAAGATACCACTAATTTTTTTGTTCCATATTTTCCTTTAATTCTACATTGTTGATCTCCATTGGCACATTGCTGTCATTTATTCTCGTAAAGATCTCATTCTTAAGTATCATTGCATTTGATAGGTTTTGATTGCCTAGAATGATGTCTTTGAGCACACACAGCTTAGCCTTATTTTCAAAAGGATCATCACAGATCCAATTGTTATGCCAGAACAGTGTGTACATCCTATTCGCTACTGCTTTCCTGATATGAATTCTAATGAAGCCTCTCCTTTTAAGAATTTCCTTTAATGAAGAAGAAGCATTCCTAGATGTGAGATCATTTTCCTAAATGCTCTTTATCTTTGATGTAGTATTCATGCACTCACTTGCAACATAAAGACTTATGATCATTAATCAATCTCTACAGACTCTTGATCATCATGTAGTTGTTCAACAGTTTTAAAGGAACGATATTCAAACCTCCCTAGTTTATAGAACTATAGACTTTAGACCATTTAATGTCAGCTTTATAACCTCCTTCCTTTAAACTAGACCTAAAAAATTTCCTGAGCATATTATCAATTGTTTTTTTTTTTTCACAACACTTGGAATAGCTAGGTGCGTTGCCTAATGTACATTAAGTGAAGATAAGAAAGCTGTAATTAGTTGAGCTCTTCCAACTAGAGATAAAGGCTTCTTTTTCCAGCCTATGATTTTTACTTGTATTTTGTCCACCAAAGGTTTAAAACTTCCATAGAGTAGGTATTGCAACTTCAAGACATGTGAAAGGTAAAGACATTTCTACAAAATCAGTGAGGTTCAAACATCCTTCTTTGATCCTCTACACTTCTAGAAATCTGAAAATAGCTTTTGTCAGCATTAGCATGGAGTCTAGATATCTTGTTGAAAATTTTAATAGCCTTCATAATAGTTAGGAGTGATGATTTGTGTACCTTTGATAGGACAATCAAGTGATCTGCAAAGATGAGGTTGGTAATTCTCAGTTTATTACATTTAGAGTGATTTTTGAAATGATTTTTTCTCTCTAAAATTATTCTTAAAAACATATTGAAGACCTCAATAAAAAAGGCAAATAAGTATGGTAAAGAAGGTCACCTTGCCTAAGGCCTTTGGAACTTTTGAAGAATTTTGTTGGCTCTCCATTGATGAGGATACTAAAAAGATGGAGTGGTGAAACATAATGAATTCCAATCAATAAAGCATTCTAGAAATTTCAAAGCCTTCATGATTTTGCTTAAAAAAACTCCTTATCATAAGCTTTTTTTAGATCAATCTTCAATATATAGTTTTTACCACTTTCCTTTGGGAATAACCTTTCATGAATTCTTGCAACAAAAGAATAATATCATTCATCAATCTACTATGAACATAAGCCCCTTGAGCACTATCTATATGTTTGTTAAGATCAACTTTAATCTTTTAGCTATGACTTTAGAAATTATTTTATAGATTGAGTTACAATAAGTTAAAGATCTGAAATCTCCAAAAAATATTTTGTTCACGTCCTTTAGGAATGAGTTCTTTGAAATTGCCATTGATCACTTTGAGCATCCTTTTCTTCTAAAAAAATTCAAGCACTGCATCTAGTGTTATGTCTTTGATGATAGGCCAGGATTTAGTAAAGAAAATCATGTTAAAACCATCAGGTCCTTGAGCTTTATAAGGATTCAGACCTTTGATAATTAGCTCAATTTTTGCTCTGGTTATAGGATTAGAGAGTATTTCAGCTTCTAAAGAAGTAATGCAACTATACATGTTACATTTCAGAACTCCCTTTGAGGATTAAGCATTGGTGGGGGCATTCATAACACTGGAGAAGTAATTAAAGGCCTCTAACTTCAACAAGTCTTGATTGGAAATGGTGTGATTATTACACATTAAACTGTTTTTCCTGTTTGCAACTTTCCTAGAGATTACAGATTAATGAAAGAAATTTGAAACTTTGTCTCCTCCTTTCAACTAAATGATTCTAGATCACTACCTCATTAAGGTCTAATAAAAGGAGAGAGCTTTAGAGAAGTTATACAAAGCTAGCTTTTCCCTATTACTAAGCATTATGCATTAAGAAGTGTTATACAACTCATTCGAGATGAGATTAAAACACTTTTAAGAATAGCCATAAGATGATGTAAATTTCTTATATTGTCCTAATACAAAAGTTTAAGATTTTGATTGATCAAAGGAAATTTTAATTTTATTTATACTATTTAGTACCATTCACTTCAGTTTTAATTAATCTACACAAAAGAAGTTACTATGGTAACATATAGTTTTGATGAATTAATTTAATATATCAATTACTGAATATTAAAAATATAAATGCCAAAATTTGAATTTAATTAATAGATCTTTAAAATTAATATTATATTCCATATTATTTTGACCAATAAATAAAAAATTGATTTTAACTAAAACCAAAATGTATGTATAAGTTATAAACTTTTGGGTTCTGACAATCGAAAAAAAATAAAGGTGTTGAAACTCTTCACTTTCTCTTTGTACAAATATACAAGATCCTTTTTTAGAAAAATTCATGTATTGGAGAATGAAGGATGAAAAATGTTATTGTTGATAAATAAACCATATATGTCTGAAGAGAGAAAATCATTAAAGCCATAAATAAGTAGGCTAAAAAAGATGTTTATAGAAGAAGAACAAACCCATTGTTTAACAATTCATAAGCAAAGAAACTCGTATAATATAATAATCTAATGAAATATTACATTACTATCCATTATCAACAATATATATATATACACGCACGCACTACAGCTGGATGAAAAGGGAAACACAATTCTGGAATCACTGGTAACCATCACCAACTAGCAAATTAGATTATATCTACAAATTTTATTAATCTAAAATGTTAATCCATACAAATCTCAAAGAGATAAAACGGTAAACATAAAAATTAAATTTAGTATCAATAATCCAATATGAAATAGGCAATGATATCACTTGTCAAATTTAATATAAATTCTATAATAAGAACCTAAATCAATCATGTTAGATTATAAAGGAAACTTTGATAGAGATGCATGTCTAAATCCATTAGAATAGGCTTTATTGAGTTGTTATGGCTCTTTTAGTTGTTGGCCTTCCTAGAGATACATATAGGTTATCTGTCTTTTCTAGCGATGAGATATTATAAGAAATTAATGCTCTCTTAGGGACTATAATGTGAAGAAAGTTTTACCTAGTTGAATCTCTAGATTATGAATGGAAGAGGTGTGGTTTTTAGCTACCTGTTCAAACTTCTCTTCCATACTTATGGTTCTGTCCATAATCTCATCCAATTTTGAATCCCATAAATTGGACACATCTTGGTGAAATATTGGTAGGCCTTGAATTCCTATTTAAGTCCCAATATTGTTAGAGTAAAAGAAATTTAGGTAGTTCTACTGTTGGACCCCGGAAAATTTTTCTTTTTAGAATTTAGATAGATTTAATTTTGGAACTATAATGGTGTCAAGGTTAGTAGGATTTGTTGAATGGATAAATGGAAGTAAAGCGTTGATGTAATAAGGATGTTCAAGGACATTTATGGGAGATCACTTGAGTATAAAAGAGCATAAGCTTATAAGGAAGGGTAAGATGGACTTTTTGGGCTTATTTAAGAGTAGAAATAGAAAAACGTGACTTCAAGAGGGAGAAGAGGGAGAAAACAAAATGTAGAGAGAGAAGAGAAAGGTTTTGGTGAAAGAAGGAAAAAAGAGAAATCCACTTGTCAAGGTAGGTTAACCATTCTTTCTTTTGGCTCTGTTAAAGGAATGGGAGGTGTTGTGAAGAAGCAGTTAGAAAGGAGAAAGGGATTAAGGTAGAGAACAAAAAGGGGTTTGTGTTGGAAGAAGATAGATTAGGAGGACCCAATGGATTTTAGGGTTTCTACGCTAGATCTTAGGTTTTCTAACCAAGATGGGTTATAGGTAAGTTAGATTTGCATTCAATTTGTATTTGTTGAATTGTATGATTTCTTTTAAGTTATAAATTTGATTTGAATGTTGTTTTGATTGGAACCTTTGTTATTGTAAGGGACCAAGGGAATCCTACCCAAGATCAAAGGGAAAGACAAGCTTGACTTGGTTTTCGCAAGCTAACTATGTGGGTAACATATTTAGGGTTATAGTATAATTGGGCAAATTCTTGCCTATGTGTGCATACTGAAATTGATTTGTTGAGATTGACTTATTTGTAAATGTTGAAAAATGCGTGGCTATGTTTTACCTCAAAAGAGGTCATGATTTTTGCATTAAACGAAAATGAAGACAAATCATAAAAGGACATGCATATGAGAAAACAATAATGTGCCTTTTGTTTGGGCGAGAGTGGAACCATTCTGTTCGTCACGTGCACGTTGACAAGAACCTTCTCCCGGCTGCCCGCTTATGGCATATGAACTCCGATTTTGGACCCATTCTATTCATGGAGTAAACTTCAGTTTCTTCATTCTATTTCCATGGGACCCTCGAGCTAATTTCTGTGCATTGCATTTTTTTTAAACTTGTTACGGACGGGGCATTTGAGTGTTATGTGCTATGAGTGTAAAACCAAACTAGAGAATGCTTGAAATAGGAAGTATGCATGTAAATGTGTGTGTGTGTATATA
>JAOQMR010000002.1:17798972-17811336 GCA_027563865.1 Erythroxylum pelleterianum
TGATAGAAAACACGAAATATTTTGTTTTTGAAAATCTTCTAAATCAATTTTGTAAAGATTATTTCGTCTTTTGGCAGGAAAGAATATAGACCCATCTTTATTTCTGACTTCACAAAGATTTTGATTGAACGTAACTTCAAAACCACAATCACACAATTGACTGATGCTAATCAAGTTGTGTTTCAGACCTTCAACAAGCAGTACATTATCAATGCATGCAAAGGAATCTTTACCAATTTTACCGATTCCAATGATCTTGCCCTGATGGTTGTCTCCAAAAGTTACTGATCCTCCCTTCTTATACTGAAGATCTAGGAACATAGACCTTCTTCTCGTCATGTGATGCGAGCATCCACTGTCCAAATACCAATGGTGCTTGATGGCTCTTCCAAGGAAGGATATCTGCAGGAGATATTATTTTATTCTTAGGTACCCAAATTTTATTGGGTCATTTAGGGGTAGTATAATGCACATAATGATAGTGATGCATTTGATAAGACTGTTGATGAAAATATGATTTAAAATTCTTCTTTTTCTGAAAGAATGACTTCCTTTTTCGTTGAGTCTCATTCTCAGTAAATCCTAATCCGGTTTTATCACTCGGATGTCTACACTTTCCTAATATATCATTCATTTTTCTCGTGCTTTCAGTGAAAGTTACTAGATGTTGGGCCCCGATACCGGAACCCAACCCTCAAGCGAAAACATAAAACCTTAAGCGTGGCAATGACCTCGAAAGATTCTGTCATTGAACCCTTATTAGACCTGACTTCTAATTCATGTTTTTGAATATTTGATACTAAATTTGGATTACACATTACCGCAATGCTTAAGGCATAGTAAGAAATAAAATTTTACGTGAAAGTAGTTGATCCAAACTTATTCAAATATTTTGAATGTGTGAGATCAATAAGAAATGTACACTTAACATAATTGGTAAGAATATAAAATAAGATAACTAAGACTACCCTTTTATGCTATATAGGTTAAATTGAAATAATAAGAATCGTAAAGTTCTATATTAGGATATATGTATCCTTTTGATTATGAATAGTATGTAACTTGTGGAAATTGTTATTGATGAAGAATAACCAAATCACATTTGTTGAAAGGATGATGATGATATTGAATTGTTAAATTTTATACATGTGATGTATTAGATGTAATAACAGTTCATAAAAGGATTATACTTGTATTTCATTAGATTTACAAATGACTTTATATGATATAGTTACATGTATTAAATGAAATAAAAATTTAAAATTTAAAAAGTTCAAAGTGTTTAAAAATAAGTAGAAATTAAACACTGAGAATAGTGAAACACTTTGATCAGATCAAAGGGGTGATATTTAAATTTTGCTTTGTTATCTATAGGGAATAAGGTGCCTTTATAATTAAATTTCATAATAGTATGAATTTGTGTAAGGAGAAAAATGCAATATGATATATTAAATGATGACATTTTTATTTATTTATAGTTATGCTTAGCATAATAACTTGCCTTCTATTAAATCAATTAGTATGATTTCATATAAGATATGGAATAATAAGAACTTAAAAGAGTCAAAGTTAATAATTTTGGGATGTAATACTAAGTGGAATCATATAATATCGAAAAAATTGAGAACTAATTGGACAATTGAAAGTTATGAAATATCTAAAAAATTGGATATAATCTTACATACCTCAGTAAACCTTATATTTGTTTCAATGAACACTGATACGAGACTAGTTCTTAAGATAATAGTAAGATAAAATTTAAGAAGTTTGAATCTCATGACAATACATATAAATATAACTAATGCCTTTATGGATACATATAATTGAAAGGTTATGATAAATTGAAAGATTCACTTTTATGGTGAATTCAAAAAGTTTGTTTTGGAGATGATAATGAATTTATCATATCTACAAGAAGGTTAGCAAGTATAGTGGTCCTCTTCAGTAAGTGTATGTGAAGACATTGCTCATTGAGAAAAATCATTAACATATTCAAATTTTGAAAGTATGATAGTCTAAGAATAACTCTGGTTGGATATAAAGAGGTCATAACTTCATTCTAGGAATTAGATCTATAGAGCTAGAAAAAAAAGTCATTTTCCTATTTTAGTAAAAATACATAGATAATGTACTAAATCTATTTACTATTTGAGATATATGATGCTTTTGAAGTGTTAAAGATATCTATTATTCTAGATATGAGTTAATATTTGAGTTCAAGGTTACATTGACATTAAGTTTAGAAGTAAATCATAGTTAAGGTATATTTTACTTGGAACACTATTACTTTGAGATTGGAAAGGTTCTAATTTAGCATTAATTGCTAATTAAGCCATTTTTTTCATTTAGCGGGAATGATTATTTGGATCAAGATGATCTTTAATGAAATTGTTATGGTTCCTTACATTATCTGAAAAAAAAACTATAAAACAATAGCCATTATGCACGCAAAAGAAGCTAAGGTCTCATTAAATATAGTATATATTTAGGCATTTTCTTTTAATTATAATGATAATTAAGATGAAAGTTCTAAAATTTAAGCAAGTGTTTACTATAGAGAATCTTGTAGAATTCTCTCAGCAAATTACTATCCCAATAATCCCAATAATAGCAGGATCATTATATGGTGATATAAAAGAAAAAGCTATAGTAAAGCTATTACAAAATTACAAGAAAGGTATACTATTCCAAGAAAGATTCAATAAAAACAAGAACAAGAAAGATTCAATAAAAACAAGAACAAGAAGTTACAAACAGCACATTCTAAAGGTTCCATCTCATTTTCATATATGGATCAAGTCGATTGTCTGTTGATTTGACTATCATGATCTCTCTTATCTAGTTGAGGTTGGTTTCAGCTAGATATTGCTTCTTAATGTCTTTTCCTTTGTAGATTCTGGAATTCCTCTCTTTCAAAATGGAATAAATGGTGGTGGTAAAAGTCGATTTTAGAATTCCTACATTTTGCTTTAGTTGCTTAGTTTTTGCTATAATCTAGGTCAAAACCCTACCCCGTTCATAACTCTGGTAATACTCTCCTAACTTGTACATTACTTGACTTCAAATTACTTTTGAATATCTACATTGAAAAAATAAATGCTCCCTATCCTTCATATTCTCCTTACAAATTACACAAATTAGATCAAAATCTCCAAACTACCTATTTTTATTCTAATATATTTTTAATAACAAGCCACTTAATGAGTATATAGTTGAAGATACTTAAATGATTAGCTTAGAACAAGTGGGAGCTTGCTAGTTTATGCCTTTTAAACAATTAGTTGATTGTAGTTTAGTGATATAATTGTTTAAACACATTATTTCTCTTTTATATATATATACCAGTTAAAGATAAGTCTGCATATTATTAAATTTTTTCAAACTTTACATATTAGTGGGACTTTCACTAAGTTATTATTGTTGTTGTGCTATGTACAACATTAAAACTAGAATTTATTGGAAGTGGAGTAGGAGTCCTTTTGGTCGGAAGCCATATTTTTTGCAATTCTGTAAGGAAATGCAAGTATCACTCTAGTTTTTTTTATTAAAGCTTTTTCTCTTTCAAAACAAACGTGGTACGTGACACTGGTAGAAGAAACATTTCTCATGCTAGTTTCTGTCCCTACGTCACAGCCAAGGAAAATTAGAAAACTTAAATTTGTAGCTTACAACATAATATCCATAAATATAATTCATTTTACATCTGTCGTCCCAAATAAAATAATTATATGGAAGAATCAATTACAAGCTAGCTAGTTGCTAGACAGCATCTCTCTTCATTAATGCATTTGCAATCCATAAAATTGAATAATGAAACATGAACCTCAAACTTGATCTCTTGGAGATCATCGATCATACACTAACCTCCAAAGATTTAGAAACTCCTTCATTATTAACACTGCTTTTCTCATCAGCCTTGGGTGCAGAACCACCATGATAATGCTGATAAGCATAAGAAACAAAACCCCAAAGAGCCAAAATCATAGCCACCACCTTGTTACCATCCATCTTTTCGTGGAAAACAAACACTGCCAGGACAGGAACTAACGGCAAACCCACAGTAGCAATGACATTGGAGAAAAGAGCAGAAACCTTGAAAATCAAACCAACAGAACCAATAGAGAAAACTTGCCATGAAACAGCAGTCCCAATCAATGTCAACGTATAGAAAGCCTTCCCCAACGCAAAACTCTCCATCTCTTTCCCTAAACTCTTCCATTCTCCACTAGCAAAAAGCCCCACAGCCATAGCAGAAGATGAAACCAGTGATGGAAAGAATATCATATTAAGAACAGATTTAAAAGTTTCAACTTTCAAAATCCTCCTAAATGAGTATTGCGTCAGAGACAGTGCCAATCCATACAAGGAACACGCACCAACGGTGCATATAAACCCGATAACATATTTCCCCTTAGAAATCTTGGCTGCTGTTGCGGCATCGCTGCCTTCAAAGACTAGGAGGACCGCAGAGAGGGTGAGAAGGAACAATGAATTGATTATGTATGGAGTGAACTTCTGTGAGTTGATGAAATAAGAGAAAAGAGCATTAAAGCCTAATTGAGATGCGCATAGCAGAGAATAGGTAGATACCGGGAGGTACGCGAGCCCAAGTGCAAAAAGTATACAATACAACGTTACAAATACGCCAAAAGTGAGGTAAACTAATGCAAGAACCGGAATAGATGGGGAGTTTGTATTGACATTGGTTGTTGCAGTACTGCTTTTCTTGTCCAGTGAAAAGAAGTAGAGTGGAATGAGAATTGGGAAGCCACAAGTTTGCACGAAGGCTCCCATCCATTTGCTCTTTCCACCTTTGTCGAAATAGAGTCTTCCCAAGAGTGTGGCAGCTGACTGGCCAGCAAGAATAAAGAATGCAAAGAGAGCCACTAGGAGCCACCACTTAACCATGTTTTTCGAGCTGCTTGTTGGCTGGTTGGTCATGTTTGTGTGCTTTATTAGGCTTCTGTCTTCCGATTCTGAAACTTGCAATTAAGAATAAAACATTGTTACAATGCTCAATAACTCCAAGACATAAGATGGAAAAAGATAGTGGTCAGTAAACAAGCTTGCTTACGGAAGTATTGAGATTCTGACCCCAACCCAGAAAGTTGTACCTGTCGAGCCTCTACCATGGCAATGTCGAACAATAACTTCACAAGTGTCAAGCGACTAGACAGAGATGGATGTAGAAAATGAAGAGAATAGTAAGTAGAATTAGCATGGTTGGGTTGGTTCTCTTTCTAGCTTTTATGCTGTAATTGTAGAACCTGTAAACAGGCGTAGTATACTAGTTGCCAGTAGAAGGAATTATCCTCTATACTAACGAGATGGCCAATGAGATGCCTTTTTTAGTTCTTTATATTCTTTGTCCCACATATGTCTCTGAGTAAAACGTTGACCTTTTACGCTAATCAAACTATATACGAGTAAACTGGTAAGAAAAGCTTAATTTGGAATGATCACAAATTACCGATCTTTTTTATATTAATGTTATCTTACATATCATTTTCTACTAAATAGAGTTTAATTTCATAACTATTATAAAACAAATCTTGATTTAGGATTAGACCAAAAGTCTCTTTGAATGCTAATATTTGCACTAAATACAAATCAAACTAATATTTTGAAGTGTACTAAAAAAATATTAATGTTTCAAAAGTATCTTAATATAATTAAACTCCTAACTAATGAAATTACTTTTTGCACTAAAATACAAATCAAACTAATATTTTGAAGTGTACAAAAAATATTAAGGTTTCAAAAATATCTTAATTACACTCCTAACTATTCAAAAAAAAATTACACTCCTAACTAATGAAATTATTATGTATAGATTCTATCAATTAGATGTCACGTTAATATGGGCATGATTTTTATAATTTTTCCTTTGTGTGAGACCTACTAGTGTCAACATGGCGCTGTTATAATATTGGTGAGTTTCACTCTAAAATTCAACTCTACCACTTGGCTATTCAACAATTTTTTATCATCTTCTCTCTAATCTAACTGTTGAAAACCCCTTCTTCAAAATTACCAATTAATAGAGATGAAATCCTTAAGTTGAAACCCCTATTGTGGCTTCCCTCCTTTTTCTCTTTCTCTCTCAATAAAATTAGAATTATAGTATTAATGGTGGGTTAATATTTTCAAAAATTTTAGGAAGCAATAAATTCTTTCTATGGAAGTATAAACTCAACATTGAGAATAAAGAACTTGTGAAAGCTTTTAGTTTTTTGATAAGTACTCCACATAGTTTACAATCAATGTTAGTTACTGTTCAATTCCTATTTTTTTTTTGTCCCTGGTTTTACTTTCTTTTACTCACTTCTAGAAAATTCATCACTAAATTTGATTATCTAACTACAAATTATTTATGATTTCAACTTAGCAAGCATATTCTGAGACTTAATCGTATAATTTACTTGTCCACCAATATAAAAAGTGGTTGAAGTTGGAAGATAGTTTCATGGTACTTAAGGGAAACACTTATAGACAAGTGACATATCTAGGGAAGTATTTTGGTTAAGTTCATTTTTCGTCTTCCAATGCTGTAAAACTTTCATTTTATTTTTTCTTTCATTTAATGATAGTGCCATATAACTTGAAAAGAAACAAAACTATAAGGAAAGCAAAAGTACTTACTTAATGATTATTGAAATCTTGGAAAGTTTACTTTCTTCTTAGGTTTGTTTTTTGGAGTGAGATCCATTACATCACATTTGCTCCACAATAGCACTACAGAGATAAAAATTAAAAAAAAGTCATGTAGTTACTAATGTGATATTTAATTAACTTGTGATGGGGTTAAGGATTCTATTAGTAAGAGGATATATAGCAAAAGTTCCCTTTTGAACCTCACATTTATATCAAAATATTAGTTAAATTGTAACATTTTTTAGTGTGAAAAAATCCACATTTCAAAACCATCAAAAGTTAACTGTCCAATGCCAAAACCTTTAACTAAGTTAAGAGCCTGTTAACTAAGTGCCCCGTTAATACTAACAAGATACTTCTTTTATTTTTATTCTTTATATGGGATTTATAATATCACAGGCAATCTATGTGGCATTATGGATCTCCACGCATTGATGTTTTTTAATCTCTAATTAACTCTAATATTATATTAACTTTAATTAATCCTAAATTTAAATATATCCCCTAAATTCCTAATCGAAGCGAATAATGTCACTAATAGTTGTAGTTTACATTAAACTTTAGTAGGTGTTTTAGTGTGTTTTTAGGTATTGATTATATGAATTGTGCATGTTTAGGTTTAGAATTGTGTAATATGATTATGTGTTTATGTTTTTGAGTGTTATATGGTTTAGAGCGTGTTGTTGGACTTCAATTTTGTGCACTTGAAGTACTTTGATGTGTTTGTTAGTGTTTAAGATCAGATGAAAAAGATCGAAAGAAGTTGAAGAAAGATTGGAGCAAGAGCAAGGGTCACGACTGTGACATCCCTGTCATGATCATTGTGACATATGCGAGACAAACATGGGGATCTGCTTCCATTTTCATTTTTAAAGGGTTGTTTTGGATTTTGTGACCTGCGTAAAACCTAGTTTCTAACCTAAAAGACAAAAGAATTATAGAAGGAAATAAGATGACCGTAATAAGCAAAGCCTCCATCTTACCATTTAGAGAAAGAAGCTAAGGAAGAGACAAGAAGGAGACAAGAAGAGGAGGAGCAGCCGTCAACCACTCTAGCCATTCCTTTCCAAGTTAATTTCTGTATCCCTCTTGTTATTCACTTTATCTAATGTATATTTTGGATTTGAGGATGATGAATATTTTGTTAAGGATGTTCTAGCTTCATTTGGAATTAATTCTTAAATTAATTGTGATTTAATTGCTTTTTATTTAAATGTGCTTGGGTATTCTATTTTTTAAGATTTTTGCATATTTTGGTAACATATTGAGAGATTGAAATGATAGTAAAATGATTAGGTTGGATAATGAGAATTAACAATATAATAGATCACATAAACATCAAATCGATAATTACACGAGGAGAGATCTTGTGTGAGGTCCCGACTGTCTATTAGATTGCTTAAGAACTAATTAGAACATGGGCTGTTTTGTTAATTGAGAAATTGAAAAATTAGAAATTCAAGTTCAATTAGGGATTATGATTTAGGGTTTAATGATTATGTCTCGAGAGATAATAATCGACCTTTGAAAATTTTAGGATCGATACCAATTAAATCAAAAGTAATTAAGGTAACAATTGATGATATAATGAATCTTCTCTTCTTATAATTGTTTGATCTTATCTTAAGCCATTTCTAGATTGTTAAGTAGTTGTGCTCTATTTTAATTTCCTTGCATTAATTTGGGAATTTCATTTTTAATCAAATCATATTCAATTGTTTAAATTGTTGTTTATTTTTTATTTTCATTTTTTATCACATTTGTACTATAACCATAGATAACATTAGGATTTAATTAGTTCACTAATTCTTGGGGGGACTAACACTTCAACTACTATACTTACGACCCATGTGCTTGCGGAACATTGAAGATTTTATAGAAGTAAAACTTGCTCAACAGTCATGCAGGCTATTCTTCGAGAATTTCTTCAAGATCTTTAAATCCATAAGATCATCACTACTGATCTTCGGGCCTTTCCTCTTTTAACCAACCAACCCTTCTTCTCCTTGGTTGCACCATTGGAGTCACCATTTTTATAGGAACCTCCCGAGCCATTTTCTTAGTACTCTTCTTTTGGTTGGTTGCATCATTAGAGTCACCATTTTCATAGGAACCTCTAAAACATTTTTTTGGTACCAAACCACCCCAAATTTCTTATAGTCACAAAGATCCTTTGTGTTTCCTATACGAAATGCAAAACTTAGCTACTTCTACTATAAAGTGTCAACACATGATCAAAATCATTATTTTTAGCATTATTTTCCAACCTCTCTTCGTCATCAACAACCAAAAGCTCGTCATTATTGATTAAACCTAGAATCCTCGTTAAATTCATTCTCACCATCATATGAAGCATGTCATACACTTTAGCCTTCTAACTTCCAACTCCTACCACCTCCAATTTAGATGAGGAACAAGCTAAACCTTGGTGACATTAACGTCTGACCTATACATAAATCAATTTAGTTTGGGAATGCCACAAAGAGAATGAATTTTAAGGATTTAATATTATGTGAGGGGAAAGTCAAATGAATTATGAATTTTGTGGGTATATCTAAGTTTAGGGTTAATTAACATTACTTTGATATTAGGGTTAATTAAAAATTAAGAATAATTTAAATGAATGGAACTCACAGTTTCACATGGAATAGAATGTATAAAATTAAAAAAAGAGTCACGTTATCACTAATCAACCATTAATCTCTTTGAGGGTTCTATTTGTTGAGGGTTAAATTTGAAAGATTCTTAGACATTAGGGTTCTTTTCATATACTCAATTATGTTAGAATTTGACTTATTTGAAAGATTCTTAAACATTAGGGTTCTTTTCATATACTCAGTTATGTTATAATTTGGCTTATATTTTAGTATAAATGTTAAAATTCAAGAGGGACTTTTTGCTAATGGAACCATGACGAGGTTAAGGATTTTGTTAGCTGGGAGTTTATCTATAATATTTTTTAACACGTTAAAAGTTTTTATATACTCTACAATATTAAGGTATGACTTATATTTTAATAAAAAATTGTACATTTATAATTACAAATATAAGATAACAATGGTTAAATACAATATCATTGTATTCTATAATAAAATATTTAATTGAGGGATACTTTTGTTAGAGGATACAGATAAAAGTTTAACTATAATTACTAAGATAATGTTTTTAAATCTATATGTTGTGTGTTGTTAGCATACAGCATCGCATGCATGAAACTAGTGATATTAAAAAGGTAGAGCAAGTGATAGGGATTATGTCAAAGAGTACAAAGAGCTATATATAAGATAAGCTTTCTTTTTCTTTTTCTTTTTTTTTTTGTAAGTTTTCCTAACTGTTTAACTGGAGTTTCCTAAAAGATAAATTGGATAAAAGATGAGGCTTTTTAGCTTAGTCCTAGGGTTTAGCTGATGCTTTCCTAACTTAAAATGTACTTCTTGTATCTATTTGGTTAATTTCGAAGTATTTATGCTCATGGACATTTACCTGTGGAAGTGTTTGAGTTAAAATTTATGTTTGTGTCTTTTATGATAAAATAAAAGCGATTCTAACATGAGAAGTTATAAATATTTACAGCTTCCTAACAAAATACATTTCGTAAATTAAATGGATGATAATATTAAATAATATTTAAATTCTCATCAAACAACTGGAAAATATACTTTTTATCCTCATATGTCAGTACCTTACCTTTTGACATTATTAACTGTAAACAAAACAAATTTGTGAATCATACAGAAGATCTGTTTTCTATATATGTTATAAGAATTAATGCAACTTTAGAAAGTTATTCGCAATAATGTATTACTATGTGCTCAATCGGTATAACTGATTGATCATATGTAAAGCTCAGTTATTTACGATATTACAATCCAGCCAACAGCTGATCGTGTATTGTGCTAGCTGTGCTTTGCTCATTTATTGGCACTCGTCGTCCAAGTCAAATGATGACTATCTAATACGATTAAGGGATACGCGTATTTATTATAATAGTGTTGAAGTTAACGCTTCAATTTTTCATAATTCATGTAATATAATTGTCCATCTTCTAAATCTATATTTCAATAAAGAACAGGCATGCATCTCCTCATTATAAACGAGAGGTCATCCAGTTTAGTTAATACTCCCTCTTATTCAAAATAAGTGTCGTTTTAGATGAATGCACACTTATTAAGAAAGTTAATGAAATGTCTGATATACCCTTATTAATTACATGTTAAAAGTGTCTTGAAAATATAATCTGTGTAATTAAGATGTGAGAGAAATTAAAGGGTAATTTTGGAAGTAAAATAATAAATATGCATAAAAAGTCACAAACGACAGTTATTTTGAATAATTAAAATCCTTCTAAAACGACACTTATTTTGAATAGGAGGGAGTATGTTTCATTATGGAAAAGTACAAAGGTTTAATTCAAATCTTAAAATTTTAAATTAAAATTAAATAATTTCTAACATTTCACGAACGTTTAATTTCAACCTTAACTTATCAGTATCCCACCAAGGCTCCATTAAAATTTTTTACTCTGGCACCCTTTTACTAGTTGTGCATTCTAATTAGCTAAAGAAGCCAATGAATAGAGCCTCTCCTAGACGACAGCACTTAAGAAATTTATTAAATGTTATTGTCTGTAGCTTGGCAATTCCTCTGCGTCAGGGTCACCTTCTTCCAATTGGAATTCGTCACCTTTCTGATGAAGCATTATCGAGTTGAAGAGTCGTTGCCTCCTCCATTTTTACAAAAAGACAGAGCTAAGATGCTTATGGGTGTTGTAATGAACTGCAGAATAAGGCATGCTTCTCTTAAAAGCTCTTTTGATCTTTTGTATGTAGCCCACTTTTTACTCTCCTTGCAGTGCAACAGGAGGGTCATTTGGTGACAGAAAATTTTCATCACTAAAAGATCTAAATTCGTCACTGATAATATTTCGCGACGATATCAATTCATCACTCAAATCGTTGAAAAATCCCGTAGCAAAATGTTATAGGTGACATTTTTACTAAATGGTTCCAAATTAAATTTAGCTATGAGATGAATACGTAGCGAAAAGATATAGGTGACGATAAATCAAATCGTCGCCAATACTATTTTGGTACGCCTTGGTTTCATGGCTAAATTTTATTAGCTGCGTTATCGTAAATGTTGGTGACGAATCTTTAATCGAAGCCCAAAACTATTGGTGACGATTAAACATTCGTAGCAAATATTTTTTAGCTACGTTTATTAAAATGTAGCTAAAAGTTATTGATGACGTTTTTATAAACGTAGCTAAAAATTTTTGGTGACGATTTTAGAAACATAGCCAAATCTTTTTAGCTACGTTTTTAATTTTTAATAAACATTATTATTAAAAATTTTATTATGTTAATTATAATTATTGGTAACAGTTTTAATCCATGTACTTTTTTATAATATTTAGATTTTTTGTTTTATAATTTATTAAAATAAAATATAATTAAAAATAATTAGAAAATAGAAGCATTTTATATAAAAAATAAAATATAATTAAATGTTAATTACAAATGTTAACAAAAATATTTATGTACAAACTAAGACTCGCTTTCATCGTCACTATGACACGACCCACCTTTTTGGGCCGTGTTGGCACTAGAGAATGGGTAGGCTTAATGCCACCGAAACCCGTAGTAAGCCCAACTTCTACTAAAAATTCGGCATGACCCATTTATTTATCTGATAATCCTTATCGTGTTTA
>JAOQMR010000002.1:17854387-17869229 GCA_027563865.1 Erythroxylum pelleterianum
TCGAAAAGATTAACACAATTCAACCCCCCTTCTTGTGTATTGTGATTGCTTTACTAATTTGTGATTCACTTCAACATGATTACAAATTCATAAACTTCCTTTTAACTACCTTGGTCTTCTTCTGGAAACTAAGAGACTCCAATTCAAAGAGTTCCTTCCACTAGTGGAGAAATTCTAATAAAAGCTAGGGTCCTAATGCAACAAAGATTTGTCTTATAGAGGCAAATTATAATTGATAATGGCAATGATCAATTCCTCATACATTTATTGGGCTTCACATATTATTCTTTCAAAGAGCTTAAAAAATCTATAAAAAGAGTAGTGAGAGAGTTGTTATGGAAAGGTAGGCAAAATGATGGGTATCATGCTAACGTAAAATGGAGTGAAGTGACTAGACCAGAACTAGGATGTGGATCAGGAATAACTCCTACAAGTAATAAGGTGCTAATACGGAAGAGTGTTCAGCAAGTTTTAATCTTATAAAGCCCTAAATATTTCATAAACGAACTGGTAATAAATGTAGTATATGACGTGTTGATCCCACGAGGAATTAGTGTACTAATCGAATCCTAATTTGACTAGGGCCTAAAAGTGTAATTAAAATAAAAATCAAAATGAACAGAAAATTAAGCAATTGAATATGGATTGATTGAAAGTTAAATTGTAAAATTAACACAAAAAAATCAAAATTGAGCACAACCAATTAACAATTGAAAATTCAAACAAGGAAGATTAACCAATTATGAAAGAAGGGGATTCATCATATCATCTAATGCTAACTTAATCACTTTTGAGTTAATTCAATATCGGTCCTAGACCTTTGAAGGGTGGATTATTCTCTCTCAAGTTCTAATCCTTAACACTAAATCATAAACCTTAATTGAATTGAATTAAGGAATTTTCAATCTCTCAGTTAGCAAATAACCCACACATCTAGTTATATCTAAAGCACTTTAATAGATAATCAGGTCCTCACACGAGATCTCTCTTTGTATAAATTACCGATTTAATTACTTGTAAGATCTATTAGATTGTTTAACTCTCATTACCCAACGTAATCATTTTGCTACCAGTTTACTCTCGCGATTTATTACCCAAGCATGCAAATACAATAAACAATCATAATAACCAACACATGATCATCAAAGTAATCAAATTAACATTGATTCAAGAAAAAATCCCTAAAAGAGTTTAGAACATCCTTAAACCCAAATTCATCATTGTCATATTCATCTTTATACATCAAAATGAAAGAAATAACAAGATGAAATGAAGAAATTCACTTAGAGTGGACTGGAAGTGGCAACAGCAACAATAACTCCTTCTTCCTCTCTCCTCTTCTCTAACAATAACTCCTTCTTCCTCTCTCCTCTTCTCTATGTTCCTTGGTTCTTTCCAAATGTAGCAGATGAGGCTCTCCTAGATTAGGTCATTCTTTTGTCTTTTATAGTCCTAGGGCTTTTTAGGGTAAAGACTAGGTTTTACCCAGGCCCAAATGTCTAAAATAACCCTCGAAAAGTTAAGCTTAGAAGTAGTCCTCTTGTCTGTCATCGTGCCTGTCACGATCATGGCTAATGAGTCATGATCGTGACACTTAAAATTTGGCTTCTATCATGATTGTGGCCTGTCTTATTGGGTTTTGTCACGATCGTGGTCAACGAGTCACGATCGTGGCCTATGCTGGGTTGCTTCTATTGCAATCATGACTGGTATATCGCGATCGTGACTAGTATGTCACGATTATAGCCTTAGCTCCTCCTCTGAGCTTTCTCCAAATCTTCTTCAGCCTTCTTTACCTGAACTCAAACACTAACAAACTCATTAAAACACCTCAAACACACAAAATTAAAGCCCAATATCATGCTTTAAATCACATAACACTCAAAAACATAATCACACTAACATAATTCTAAACCTAAACAAGCACAAATCATCTAATTGATAACTAAAAACATACTAAATTACCCACTAAAACATAATGTAACCTATAACTATCAACATCCCCTCACTTAAAAAAACAAACAAATACAAACACAAACACAAACACAAACACAAACACACCAAATAATAACACATATAAGCATGCATATGCAATAATGGTGCAATGGCAATGAACTTCACGAAACTAATTTAACTTCAAACATAAGTCTTCAAGTTGTTCTAACTTATTAACTTATGAAATCTATGGCTAAGCACTTCGAACTAAATATACATACTAATCAAGCCTTTAATGTCAAATTGATCACCCTCATCACTTGCACACACATTGATAATTATTTATTCAATTAAAATTGTAACTATCCCTAAGTAGCTTTTTATGAAAATTCAAGCTATTCACAAAGATCGGTAGGTTTTATATATTAAGACACTATTTTTGTTAATTTTCATTGAATTTGACCTAGTTTTGCAAACATTTGTAATGAATGTCCTCCAATTATTCAACTAGGTCATGTTTTATTTATAGGCTTGGTTGCAATGTCATTCTAGCGTTTGAACATGAAAGCAAACATTTGTGATAAATGTCCCTTGGTTACTTGGCTAGATCACATTCTTAACTAACTACTAGCTCTATTCACAACCCGAAGGCTAGTAGAATAGTTATTTATTTAAGAAGTACACACTCTTTCTTTGTTTTTTCATATTTTATTGCCTACCTCATTTCTTTAGCTAGTCATTCTCATGAAACGATACTAACAATGCTATTTATTTAATTGAACTAAATTTATAAATGTATATGGAAAATTCCTAAGGTGAATGAACTAACATCATATCCTAATTAACATGCATATTTAACCAAGGACACTAAATTTACAAGCTATTAAATCTTTACAACCTAAAAGACTATGCCCAAAGCTAAACTAATTTCGTTAAGTCCTAGCCATTGACACATCCACACTATTCACACCATGAAAACCTAAGGAAAACTAACATACAATATGCAAAATTCATATTAAAAAATAAAACTACAATGCAAACCTCCCTACACTTGGAGAACACATTGTCCTCAATGTGAGAAGAAAAAACAAGAGGTAAGGTGGGAATAAAAAAATAAAAGGAAAAACATAAAAATAAAATAAAATAAAAAGACAAGGGTTAGAGCATAAGAACTCGTCATAGCGATTAAGATGGTGATCGTGTTGGTGAAGGAATTTTGAGATACTTCTGTCCATAAAGTTCCAACAATTCATTTCCTACAAATCAAAAATAAAAACATCAAAATACCAATAAAATATAATAAAACATATAAAACTCATCCTAATTCTTGGGTTGCCTCCCAAATAGCACTTAGTTAACGTCATTAGCTTGACTTGCTTTTCCTTCCATACTCAACCTGAGTTAATTATGAGTGGCTTGTTTCCACTTGTGTCGCCAAATTTCAATTTTGTAGCATGTAAACAAGCTACAAATTGCAAGATAATCAAAAGGACAATATTGATTATAGCACCCCACTCTCGCAAGACATGTACTCGACATCCTCAGTGATGTTCAAGAACTTGCCCCGCGAGGGTGGCATGCTAGCACAATCAATCAATAAAATCTCATTACAAAATTTTTTTCAAAACAACACACGCATTTGTGGAAATCAATAATCAAATTGGACTCATTCTTTTCTTTTGTAACATCAAAATCACATTTATTATTATTATACTCAAGACCAATCTCATTTACAAACCTTTCCACTTTGGAAAGTTATTACATACAGAAATATTCAAATACATATTGTACAATAATTGTGGAAGACTCAATTCGATACAAAAATAAAAAATACAAATGCAGATACGAACTGATCCCGACCTCTATCTCTTACTTGAATACAGTGGATGCACTCCCGTTTGCCTAATGAGGTAACTCTTTTGAGTCTGAAAAAAATATTATAAATTTTGGGTGAGTTTTTGCAAACTCAGTGAGTGACCATCCTCGATGATGCACTCAATCACATAACATATACAGTTCATCAATTCATCATATTGAGTCACATACACTGCACATTCACTTAAGCATAAATCACATTCAGAAAGCATTCGAACTTTTAAAACATACATAATGATTTTACATGCAATGCACATAAAACTCACTTTCAATTATTAATGTTATGACCGAGTGCCTTTTTATCTAGCCCATATCCCTTAATGGATACCGAGCTGTATTAGATAATGTCCCATATCCCTTAGTGGATACCGGGTACATTCACAATTGAGCTTAAGGCTTTGATCATTGTCTGAGCTTTAAGCTCTTTTTCGGTGGCTACTTTGGTCACAACAACCTTTATGTTCCATGCATTCATGTAATGGAATGCATCACATTTTCATGTTCTCAATCAATCATATGATCAATCAGTCACTTTCACATATCATCAGACCGTAGTCCGGTATTTAACATTTAAATTGAGAATCACCTTTTTTCGTTCATATGCATATTCACATTTTTCCATCAGAACTAGGTTCGGCATTTAACAATCAAGTCATGTATCACATATTTCATCAAATTCACATATAAGGAGCATTTCAATGTTCTCACATTTATCAAACTCCTCGTACATTCAATGTTCGAAAATCAGGACAATCACATTCACATTGCAAAATCATTCAATACATAATACAAATAGAACAATCAGTAAGTAAGACCAACTAGGTCAACGCATAGTACGCTCCAGATTAGCATTAGCTTCTATGATCCGAAAATGTCTAGATGCAGATATTCTATCCTATATCATCATTATGCAAAACACATATTGCCCACATATTATTAATTGCACAATCTTATGAACACTCAATCACATACATATGTATATGTGTTATGTATACATACATATGCTCAATGACAATCCCGGGTATAATATCTAAAATCACCTCTTATGCTCATTCTCATTTCATAATTCATATATGTCTAATTGAACTTAGATTTACACTTCATTTGTATATGATCAATCTAAATTCACCATTCAATCCTTATCCTTTGTATGTGTCTAACTTATTCTTAAGCTTACATTTTAAGAACACTTGGTTATTCTAATATCATAACTCAAATTCTCATCATTCCTTTTCTTTTAACATTATATGCTCTTATAATACCTAATTCTCATTCACATTGAATCACTTAATACACATTACTCAACTCCTTTGAATTATAACTACAATCATATGAACATCTTCATTCACATTGTACTCATGCCTTTGGCACTTTGATAACATCAATTCATTCACTAAGTTATAACCTCCATTATCACTTCAAACATATCACACATTAGTCTCTTAATCAAGGCATCATTCTAGGTTCATTCCAAGTCCTATTTAATCCTTAATTAAGACCAATTAACCTGTGAATGTCCGTTAGGCGGACATCCATGTCTGTTAAGCGGACCTTTATGGGTCTCTTACAGAAACTTGAAATTTTGACCCTCTAGACATCAAATCTCTTCTGGGGCCTTCATAAAAGTTGTAGATCTCGAAGTCCTCTTTCTAAGAATACTTAAATGACCTCAATGTGAGTTCTATAGAAAAAGTCATGCCTCTTTCCCCAAAGTATATCCAATTGAATCTATATTTTCCATATTATAACTCTTTACATACTACATTCACTACCTTAAGCTTGTCTATCATTTATAATTCAATATCTCCTCATTTTCCCATCATTCTAACTCCATTTGAACTCAATAGCATCCATAAACAAATTATAGTCCATGGTTGATCATGAACACTAATAACAGAACATACATATATATATACATTCATGATCAACTTCCTACATATATTCAACTTCATTTTCACGTTCATTTCACTTCTAAATATCACCTTAATTCTTCCCATTTCAAGATACCACATTACTCCCTTTCTTTAGCTCTATACTCATTTTATTTCGTCACAAAAACACCCAAAGAGATTCGCATTAATTCATCAAGAAAAAAGAACAAAAACCATTATGTATCCAGTTTTTTTGCACTTTTTCCTACACCTAGTACTCAACTTCAGATCAAAATTCGAAACTCATAAAGATAGAATTTGAATTTGATGTCTTCATACAAAATGTAGCCATATGTCTCTAATTTAATCCAAATAAAAAATCACCTCATTTGGATATCTAGAAAACAAGTGATGGCCAAAGCACAAATGCATAATCAGTGGAAAAATGTTACAGCAGCACCCTTTAAACACCATTTACTCAATTAATCCAACAATAATATCATTTCATAATCTATTACCCATTAGAACACACAGCAAGACATGAATCTATCCACATTTCTCATCCATGTTTTAGCATGTTCCATCCTCAATTTATGAACATTTAACCTCTTAACTATCATCAAAACATGTTTCATTCATCAATTCAAGAAGAGTGATACTTATACTTACTTCATTTACCCAAAGCTTCTTCAATCACCATGAAACCCTAGCTCCTCCAACATATACGATCATCACCTTTTTAAGGTGGAATAGGTTGGGTCTTTAGTGACAAAATGGAGAAGACAACAAATCTTGGAGAAACAAAGTGAAAGAGCTGGACCAAAAATTAGCATGGTGAGGGTAACAGTGAGTTTCGTGAGTGAAGAAGAGAAAGACGAAGAAAATGAAGAAGAAGATGGAGAAAAGAAGTGTGTTTCGTAAATGGACAAGTGAAAGACCATAATGTGGGTCTTTCACTTAGTGAATTTCGTGCTTTAAAAAAATTGGTGTGGTAAGTAACACTTGTCACTTGCCACATGTCACTCTCTCAAGGTCTCTTCTAGTCCTTGCCACATGTCACTCTCTCAAGGTCTCTTTTTGGTCTTTATTAACTAGTCCATTTGCCTCTAATTTTTACTCCAATTGTCTCCCAATTTTCAATGACATAAGTCATTAAATCTTAATGTCACATATTAACATTTCTAATGCCATTTGACATTTAGTTATATCATTATTCATTAATAGTTATGCTGCTTGACAATTTTCCTAATCCAATATACCCTTAAAATTTTAGAATTTTCCTAAATTTTCACCCAAAAATTCTAATTCAATACAGATACTCTCCAAATCAGTTCTTAAAACACACAATCCATAATTCATATTATAATCGAATTAAATAATCTTTTATACCAAGAAAATATCAAATGATGCATGATCAATTCATTTTAATGTGCAAAATCAATATTCACATATGTGTATGTTAACATTATGCATAAGCATAAAATGCAATTTTCTAATCTCTCATTGTTATTTTCTTAATTACAGAAATCTAGGGTTCTAATCCTTAGTATGGAAACGGGATGTTACATTGATAAAATTAAGAAAACCAATTAAGTTTAGTAATGTTCTTTTTACTAAAAAAATGTCAATAAAATAGGGAATAACAAAACTCTCTGAATCTTTTATTGAATCCATAAATTTGTCTTGTAAGAGGGTGAGTTGTTCTTATTCTTCCTCAGTCACCCCCGTCTCCTCTTCTTCTTTCACTTTATAAACGAAGACTTTCCTATCTTCTTCAACCTCTATGTTCTATATCCTCTATTCTTCGTTCTCTTCTTCTTCATCTTCTTGAATAGAGACTTCCTTATATTCTTCAAACTCAATCTCCACTGTCATCTATTCTTTTTCTTTTCGCTCCTTTAAAGATTCGACTTCATCAATTCTTATAAATCAGTTACTCTCTTTCAAATTTTTTAATACCTTATTCATGTTGAATTTCACTCGTCCATCTCCAATTCGAAGGACGAGATTGTCTTCATGGACATCTAAAAAAGCTTTTCCAGTGGTCAAAAATAGTATATTAAGAATTAGTGGACATTTTTTTATCATCTTAAAAGTCTAGCGCGACAAAATCCACAAGCATCATAAACTTGTCCACTTTTATAAGTATACCCTCCACCACGCCAAACAGTTTCTTTATCAACTGATCTACCAACTGAATACACATAGATGTTGGCTTTACATCTCTTAGCCTCAATTTCCTAAAAATTGGCAAAGGTTTATAATTGCACCTAAGTCACATAAACATTTTAAAATCTATAAATTACCAACTACACATGGTATTGTAAAGCTCCCTAGATCTATCAATTGTGAGGACATATGATTTGTAATTAAGGAGTTGGAGGTTTCCGTCATGGCTACCATTTGATTATCGTCCGAATTTCTCTTGATAGATAATATGTCTTTAAGAAACTTCGCATACTTAGGCCTTCTTTTTAACACTTCCATAAAAGACAAGTAACTTTATCATTTCTTTAGCTTTTCCACGAGCCTTGCGAATGGTTCATTCTTATGAAGTCTTTATGGGAATGGTATTTTCGGTGGATAAGGCGGAGGAGGAATGTATGGAAGATCTTCATTCTTTTCTTCATCCTCATTCTTCATCTCTTAGTCTTCTACAAGGTGGGGTTCAGTTTAAATTTCTCATTAGTTATTTTAGCTCTTTTTTACTCCTAAGTGTGATAGCCTTAAATTGCTTCCGGGTTGCTAAAAAAGCTTTCCACACTTCTCTTACAGAATGTATTGGTAAGTTGGCCCATTTGAACCTCTAGGTTGTGAATAGAAGAGGCATAATCTTCCATTACTCCTTCGAACTTCCCTTCTAGCCTCTTCTGGGCCTCATCCAAACTTATAGTCTTGCCCATGATCTTGTCCAATTTTGAATCCCATAAACTAGACTCATCTCGCTGAAATCTTGGCGGGCTTTAAATTCCCATTTGAGTTCTTGCATTGTTAAACCAAAAGAAATATAGGTGGTTCTACCAACCTAGCTTGTAAGTATTCAAATAAGGATGATTACTTCCCTGACCAAATTGTGCCTTCGACATCCCTTTAAACAAATTGTATGTCACTTGCATTGGTGATCGTGAAAATCCTTGATAATAGGCATTGAACCTAGGCTCATAAAGTCCATAAGGGTCCTTGACTCTCCATGATGTATTTCCTCCATCATCGTTCTTTTCATCTTTTCTTGGCATTTAATTTTTTGGATTCCTCATAGTTACTTTGTGATGTCCACATTGATGTGTCTTCAACTTTGCATCCAAACTTCCTTTTTTTAATTTCTTAATAATTACATAAAACAAAGGAATTCAAAAATTCCTAAACTAATTTCCTGGCAATGATGCCAAAAACTTATTGAGCAAGTTTTAATCTTATAAAACCCTCAATATTTTACAAGCACACAGAATGTAAGCATAGTATATGAGGTGTAAATCCCACGAGGAATTAGTGAACTAATCAAATCTTAATTTATCTAAGGCCTAAAATTGTAATTAAAATGAAAATCAAAATGAACAGAAAATTAAGCAATTGAATATGGAATGACTGAAAGTGAAGTTGTAAAATTAACATAAAGAAATCAAAATTAAGCACAACCAATTAAAAATTGAAAATTCACGCAGGGAAGATTAAGCAATAATGAGAGAAGGGGATTTATCATATCATCTAATGCTAACTTAATCACTTTTAAGTTAATTCGATATCGGTCCTAGACCTTTTCAAAGGTGGATTATTCTTTCTCGAGTTCTTATCTTGAACCCTAAATTATAAACCCGAATTGAATTAAGGAATTTGCAATCTCTCAATTAGCAAACAACCCACACATCCAATTAGATCTTAAGCACTATAATAGACAATCAGGTTCTCACATGAGATCTCTTTTCGTATAAATTACTGATTTGATTGTTTGTGAGATCTATTAAATTGTTTAACTCTCATTATCCAACCTAATCATTTTGCTATTGGTTCACTCTCTCAATTTATTACCGAAGCATGCAAATACAACAAACAATCATAATACCTAATACATTAACATCAAAAGAAATCAAATTAACATTGATTCAAGAACAAATCCCAAAAAGAGTTTAGAACATCCTTAAACCTAAATTCATCATCATCAGATCCATCTTATACATCAAATGGAAGAAATAATAAGATGAAATGAAGAAGTTTCCTTGGAGGGAACTAGGAGTGTCAGCAGCAGCAACAACTCCCTCTTCTTCTCTCCTCTCCTCTCTCTTCCTTGGTTCTTTCCAAATGTGACAAATGGAGGCTATCCTAGATTAGGTCATTCTTTTGTCTTTTATAGTCCTATGGATTTTTAGGATAAAGACTAGGTTTTACCCGGGCCCAAATGTCCGAAATAAGCCTGCAGTCCTTGCGTATGTCATCTCTCTTGTCACGATCGTGGATAATGAGTCATGATTGTGACAATTAAAATTTGACTTCTATCACGACTGTGGCTAATAAGTCACAATCATGGTCTATGTTAGTTTACTTCTGTCACGATTGTGGCCTTCCTCCTTCGAGCTTTCTCCAAATCTTCTCTAGTCTTCTTTACCTGATATCAAACACTAACAAACCCATCCAAACACCTAAAATACACAAAATTAAAGCCCAATATCATGCTCTAAACCACATAACACTCAAAAACAAAAGACATAATCACACTAACACAATTCTAAACCTAAACATGCACAAATCATCTAATTAACAACTAGAAACATACTAAGTTTCCCACTAAAACATAATGCAACCTATAACTATCAAAGAGGCGTTGGAGATTGCAAAATGACAAAGAATCCTTATAGACTAGATGGGTCCATACTTATTTCTTAAAAAGGAAAAGCATATGGGAAATTAAAGCAAAGCCTTCACATTCTTGCTTCATATCTCAATTGCTTAAGCTAAGCAGGACCCTTGCGAGGTACATCAGATGTAGAATAGGCAATGGAGAAAAGGCCTCATTATTCTTTCATACTTAAAGTAATATGAGTTCACTAATTAATTCCTTAATGTTGGCTCGCATTCAAGACCTTCCATCTATATATTATAACTAATTGGTGAAGTCTTTATAGGCTTGGCTTAAGTTATTCCCAACTATAATCCTAATTTTGGAAGAGAAGATAGCTACTACTGGTTGTGAAACTATAATAAGGAGCTTAATAATAAATATTGCAGAGAAATCTTAAGTCTAAGAGGTGAAAAAAGGCATGGGATGGAGTAATCTAACAAGTTCTTATTTCTTAAAGTTTCTTTCATTATATGGATAGCAATAATGATAAGATTGCCAAGAAGGTACAGATTAAGCTTCCTTAACCTCTCTAGTTTTTGCACATTATACAAGCAGAATCTTGAAAGTCTAGAGCATCTTTTCTTTGGTTACTCCTATTCATTTAGCGTATAGAGGAAAGTTATGGAATTATGTCACTTATAACACTACAATTTAATTGATGTTGAATTCTTAAAATGGTTGAATTCCAAAGGCAACATCCTTATATACATCGTAAGTGTTGGACCCCGAACCTTTTATGTAAGTTAGACTATTAAATGAGAAATTGTTGGCAATTATTCATGTGTAAAGAAAAGGAGAATTCTTGAATTTTAAATGAAGTAGAAAAGATGGTTTAGGTACAAGATAGGTTATATGTGAAATGTTGGAAGTTAAAAGTTGGAAAATGTAATTGAAACATATTCATGGAGTAAGCTTCAGTGTTTTAGCCATAACTTTTGCTCTGGTTATCCAAATGAGATGATTCTTAGTTTGGATTAAACTAGATAGATAAGGCTACAAATTGTCTGATGAAATTGAGTTTTGATTTAGTCTATAAGAATTTTAATTTTGAGATGGAAGTTTAGCACAGAATATTGTTTTAGTATAAGAACAGTCTGAAAGTGTTTGGGGTATAACTTTTAGACGATGGAACCAAATTGAATGATTTTGATGTCATTAAAAGATTAAGACAATGAGGAACATTTTTTTAGAAGGAAATGCTATCAAATTCCTTCAATTTCATGATTAGAAAAGGTATTGATTTTTAGGAGTTAAGCATAATTTAAATAAAATTTGAGGTTTGCTAGATTAATTATTTTATTTGGAGTTAATTATTATGTTGATGTTGGTAGGATTTTTAAAATATGAATTAGTTGAATTAAGTAGCAAGAGTGTGTATGTATGAGGGCTTTTTGGGAAGACCACTTAAGCATTTAAGTTACAAGGCTTACATGTAAGGGTAAATTGGTCATTGTTCACTCATTGATGGCATTATTGTAATAAGAAGGGTTGTTTGGCTTTTAAGGAAGAGGTAGGAACGAAATTGAGAAGAAAAGAACAAAGAAAAGAGAGAAGAAAAGAGAGAGTTCGGTGGAGAAGAGAGGAGAGAAAGAAGAAAGAAAAAGCTAGGTTTTGAGTTTTCTAAGCTTTCAAGAGGGATTTTGAAGTTCATTCAAGAAGGAAAAAGGAATAGGAGGATTAGAGCTTCCATTAGAGCTAAGAAAATCATTGTTTGGTGAAGATTCAAGGTAAGTTTGATCTTAAGATTTTAGATTTTTAAAAGTTTCTTGGTTCATATAGCCTAAGAAATGTATGGGTTTAAGCTATCTAAGATCAATTTTAGTGATTATGTATTGTGGGTTTCTCAATTGGAATGCCTATTGATTTGAGAATTTTTTTCAATGTCAAAGAAAGTAAGAGAGGCAAAAAGAAGCAAGAGTAGAGGCTTTTTTAGCAAGGTTTGCAAGTAAGAAAATTAAGGTGGGTTCTATGTTTGTAATTGAGTAATGAGTCACTAAAGTTTGCTTTTGAATCAAGAGAATAAAATGATTTCAAATTACTCCATAATTGTTGTATTCATTGCTTTTGATTTGAGAAATTGCTACAATTGTTGCATTCATTGCTTTTGAATGATTTAAGAAATTGCTATGTGAATTTGGTTGACGAGTTGTGAAATAATGATGGAAATGCATTTGAAATATTACATGCTTATGAAAATTACATTTTGAAATGTGCCTTTGGGCAATCCGTTTTCAAGTTGTGAAATGCATGATTATGTGGGTTTGTGGTGGTCCCCTAAGTTAAGTCAAGTGCACTTGTCTAAAGGCTTCTCCCGCCTGCCCACTAGTAGCATGGAGCTCCTTCATGGATTCCCCTAAGTTCACGACTACACAAGACCGCTATGCGGAAATGTGTAGTACGTTTTGTTTTTGGACCCACCCAAACCATTCGGATGTGCTTATGTGTATTTGTGACAAATTTGATTAATTCATTATGTTTGATGTTATGAATTGCTTGATAAGTTGTGAATTTGGGAAATATATGTTACATGGATTTCAAAGTGAATTTTTCAATGAAAATAAATATTTCAATGGTTTTTGCTTGTTTCTTGGTTATAAACTTGTTACCTTTGAGTGTTAAGCTCACCCCCTTTCATTCTCATCTCTAGGTGATGAGAAAGAGATTGGATAAAAGAAAGTCAAGGAATCCGTTTGATTATGAATATTTTGTATTTTAAGTTGGATTGATGTAAAAATGAGACTTTAGACATATGTTTAGAATTATGGGATTGCTGTATCTTTTGTTGTATTTTGGATTTTTGATATTGATGATGTAATGTGGCTTAGAAATGCCATTAAAATTTTGTAAACACTTATTTTATGATGTTAATGAAATATGGATTTGTGCATGGACTCGAAATGTGAATTGTGTATGGATGATGTTGAGTTAAAATTAAGTATGCTTGAAGTTATCAACTTGAGTTGATATGAATTGTGTATGGATGATGTTAAGTTAAAATTAGGTATGCTTGAAGTTATCAACTTGAGTTGATAATTTTGAACATGAATTGTGATATATGTATATATATATATATACATAAGGGAGATGTTATTGAAAAGAAAATAGGAATTATGAATGGATAAGAATGATTTTGCAAGAGAGGAAGTGAATTTGGGACAAATTTCAAGCTTTTCATAAAGGGAAAATTGTGTTATGAATTCAAAGGAAAAACTGTATTGATTTAGGTAGAATTAGCCAAAATTGTCTTCTTGGAAGTCATAGATGATCTTTCTAGCTTTCCAACGATATAAAGTTTGTAATTTTTGGATATCGGAATGGAAAGATATGATTGTTACAAGTTGTAATGTTGCATGGAGTGTATGAACATGACAGCTATGGAGAATGATGAGAGTTTGTTTATGTTATGAGTCATTGGAGATGAGATTTGAGAGTTTTTATGGGATAATTTTGGTGTTTGAGTTGTTATGAAGTGATTTTGCACTAGAAGAGTTGAATTTGGGAAGATTATGAGTAAAAATGATGTTAGATTAGATGTAGGAAGCATTAGAGGAGCTTTGAAGGGGTTTGGGGAACCCCTAGGTCCATTTAACGGACTTTAGGTCTGTTTAACGGACCTTTACTGGTCAAAAATGACCCTCAACTTCGCTCATGTCCGTTTAACGGACCTTCTTAGGTGAAAAAGTGCTCCCAAGCCTGACAATGGACAACTTCAGGAAATTACTATTTTTGACACTTTTAGAAGTCGAATCCCACTTTTTGGTCTTCATGAAGGTTTTAGATCTGGAAGTCTTCTTTACAATGGTCTAAGAACGAACTCAATCCGACATCTGTAGTGAAAGTTATGGCAATTGCTCCAAGACATGTTACTGTATGATTGAGGGTATGAGCATATTGGATTCTTTTGGTCATAACTTCCTCATCTGACCTCCAATTGAAGTGATTCTTGAAGCAATGGATTCCTAGCATATGTTTCTATCTCTCCATAAAAAATTGGGATCTTTTGGTGTTGATTTGAAAGGGTTTGCATTAGAGAAAGTGTAGGGTCGGTTGGGAGAGCATGATTAGGATATGAACTGTTAGCCCCGATTTTTTTTTTTGATTAATTAAGCATGATTAAGGAGATAAAGTGCTGGACCCCGATCCCGGAGCCCGGCCATCGGTGCCTGACCCCGTTCGCGGAGCCCAACTATCCAGAATATAGTACCAAGATCCATTGGGCCCAAGTCCCGACCCACCTGTATGACTCGCCAGGACTAACGAAAGAATAGAAATGCGGAAGCAATACATATATTCATTAATCAATAAGCAAACTCAATCAAATATATGT
>JAOQMR010000002.1:17869329-17881591 GCA_027563865.1 Erythroxylum pelleterianum
TTAATTCTAATTCCACCTAACTCTTCAATTAACCTTAAATTATATTATTTCCATCAACGAAAAATTTCTAAAACAAAATCCAAACCATAATTCAATCACAAAATCAATTAAGCAAATAAAACATGATTAACCAAATAAACAATTTAAGCAATTTAAACACAAATTTAGGACAAGGCTTAACATAGATGGTCATGTTTGTTAGTAGTGAAGATGAGTTTAGGCTTGATGATGTAGAGGGTTTGGTTGTGGTCATGGATTGCGTAGGTAATAAAGGATACCAATTTGGAAGGTATTCATGTCTATAAGATGAATTGGGGACCTTGCATGATGTGGGATGGTCAATATGTAAGCTTTCCTTAAAGAAGAAATTGTGTCTTTCAACCTTGAGAGAGAAATTCGTATTAATTTAGAATGAATATGGACAGGTGATCTTAAGGGAAGTCGTAGTTTATCCTCTTATCTTCGAAATGAGACCAAGTTTTCGAGTTTTCGATAACGGGGTAGCAAGTTATGGCCGTTTTTGTGAAGAGGATAGAAGAGGCAAAAAAGCCATCAGAGGATTACACGGCAAGACCGTGTATATTTACACGGGCCGTGTAATCTCGAGTAGGGGGCGGAAAGTTGTCCAGAGAGGTACACGGTCAGACCGTGTAAGTTTACAAGGGCCGTGTAATCTCTGGAGAGTTACACAGTCGGACCGTGTAAATTTACATGGACCGTGTAACTCATTGTTAAAAATTCATGTTTTCGGCAGAGAGGAACATGGGTAGATCGTGTGATATTACACGGGCCGTCTAATCAGTTGCCTGTTACACGGTCAGACCGTGTAAGATTACACGGACCGTGTAACCTATTTTGAGTATTTTTCCAATTTTGGCTGAATGGTACACGGCCTGACCGTGTTCACCTACACGGGCCGTGTACCATTTATTTATTTATTTATTTATTTATTTATTTATTTTGAGTTTTAAGAAATTAAGTTTTGGGCTTCGAGGCAGAGGCCTAGTTTAGGGAAGCGTCAGTCAATGATCAATATCAAGTGTCAGGATTCAGTCAAGAATCGTCGGGCATCGGCATCGGGACTCAACAGTGCAGGTTACGAATTGGGTTCTGGTGTCAGGGTCCGACATGAACACCATTTAGCTTTTTAAGCATATCTTCATCTATAGAGCTCCGATTAAGATGGTTCTTGTTTCAAAACAAACTAGAGACTTAGAGCTTCAATTTATTTGAAGAAGTTCAATTGAAATTATGGTTTGAAGTTTCCCTAAATCTGTTCTGAATTAAGAGAAATGAATTTGATTACGGTGATTGATTTGTATGGGCACGCCATTGAACAAATTGTGATGAAATTTTTGGGATGTCAGAGTAAGAAGATGAACTAATGATGGCTAATGATGGGAATACGCTCACGTTTCACAATTTCACAAGAGGTTGGGCTCCGGAATCAAGCGGGGTCCAACATATTTTGATATCAGAGCAAGAGTTGGGTTCCGGGAACAAGCAGGATCCTATAGTAAGCCTAGGATCATGAATAAGATATGGAAAGAGAGGAACTCAAGATGCTTTGTAAGCTTGGAAAATAATAGAGATAATGGCTAATAGAATAATTGGAACTGGTGGTGAGGAAATCACAAAATCATAAATACCAAATTGAGAAAAGTAAATTGTAAGAATTTGGTTCAATTAACTCCTTTTGTGTAATACCATGCAAAAATTCAGAATGATCTAAGTTCTAATTTCATTATTTTGCAATGATGATGATTGATGGTGTTAGTAAGAGTATAGAAAGATCATGGTTGTTTTGTGCTTTGACTCATAATCCTTTTCTTTTCTTTTCTTTTAACATATTCTTTTAATGTTTCAAAATATTAACATATACTTAAAAATGATAATATGGTTTTAGTCTTATAAATGAAAGTTATAAATTCTAAATGTAAAATTCAAATTAAAATTTTGAATTTTATTAAGTGAATCAAGAATTAGAGTAAGTCCGAGCATCTAGGTTCTTAATAAAAAAAATATACTAACAAGGAACGACCCATAACAAACGAAGCTAAATATGTAATAAAATAAGTCAAACGGAATGGAACGTAACACACTTCTATCATTTGGTTAAGGGTTTTATAATGGAATGGAACAAAATGGGATGAAAGCGGAGAGTTTCATGTTATGTTTCATTTCATCCTAAACAGTGAAAATAAAAAATCTCCGATTCGAGAGATTTAGAATAGAAAGTAAACTAATAAATACATACCACCTAATATACCTTTAATAATTTTTCTTAATACCAATTATTTTTTCTAATCCTAACCCTCTTTTCCCATACTCATTTATTATGGTCCACAAAAATTGTATATAATTAATAATATTTTTATATTATTTCTCCTTACCCTAATAATAATATTTTATATTATTAATAATAAATTGTACCTTATTTTTAATCTCTGAATACCATGAGATAATATTACCTCATTGAGGAACTAGTGACTTAAGGAATTGTGAGAACTAATCAAGGGTGCATGAAGTTTTGGCAATATTTGTTTAAATTAACAATGCCCCCGATAGTATTATGATATTGAAAATTAAAGAGACCCAAAGAGAGTTGAGGTAAGAATGAAGTGAGAAATTACAAGGAAATTATAAGAGATTTGGAGTTCTTTAGAACTAGTTGCTTCCTTTTTCATATGGGAAATCTATTAAGGTCTTGGTTTCATATTGTGAATTCCTAATGAGTTCCAATATTTGTATTTGTTTTGACATAAAGTACATCATAGCTTTGTAATCAGGTCGTCGAAATGCTATATCTTGATTATTTTCTAATTGAGCATAAGCATAAAGATTAACCTACATATAGAACTCATACCTTACCCATATGTATAACACCTTTTACTCAATGTTAGAATCGACAATCAATAGATATAGGCAAACTTAAGGATAAAATATTGGTAGAATGATAAAAATTACTCTTTCTTATAAAGAAAGTAATTGAGAATATTTAAATAATGTAAGTGTTTATTTAAAAAAATAAGTTTATTAAAGTAACTTGATAATGAGGATCCTACTCTTTGCCATGTATCTTGTTTCTTGTGAAGGGTGAACAAGTCAAAGCATTAATAACTAGGAAGTAAGAAAGAGAGTTGAGATCTTTAAGTGAAAATTAAGCTAAGGTGGAGATAATTTAATTTATAGAGTAACTAATGATGACAATATCATCAATATAGAATAAGAAGTGGATTACAATACCAATCTTGTGAAGCATGAAGAGGGATATATCTAAATAGGACTTATGGAAGCCAACTAATAGTAGGAAGTTATAGAGTTTGTATATATTTCTATATAAATAAAAATATAAATAAATTATTTTAAATATAAATCACGTATAATAGAATAAAATAGATTTAACAAAATAAATTTTATTAAATAATTAATAATAATATTTTATATAATTAATAATAAATTGTGTATAATTAATAATATTTTATTAAAATTTTTATTATTTTTAAATATAAAATATGTAAAAAAATTATTTGTTACGATTGTGTCTTGAACCGTGATTTTTTAATTGGACATTAATTTTTGTTTTAAAATTATAGCGTTAAATATCAGAAATATAATAATTATTTATTATATATATTACATTTCACTGTATCCATTTTCAAATAATATTTAAATACATTATATTATAAACAATTCTATATTTTCTAAACAATTTTTCGCTGTATTATACTTCGTTCCCTTGTAAACTGATGTGTTGCTTATTGCATTCTGTTACTTAAAAAAGTTTCATTACTCGGTAAAAGAGAAATTTATCCTATCGCTAAGTTGAATAAAAATATATAGAATTGATAAAAAAAAAACTAGAAAGGGATAAAAATGAAAAGAACGCAGAGACAGGGTTTTTGGTGCCTAAAGCAGGTAGTGGAGACCTTAACATCTTCTTCTTCGTCTTCTTGAATTCGAGAGAGAGAGATACAGTGTATCCTATCGAGCGTCCATAACGACACGTTTCTTCTCAGATCTGAGGAGAGAAAAATAGAAAGTAAGATAATGAGTGGCAAGGGCGGAGGAGGAGGCAGCACTAGTACCAACGGCGCCAGTAAGGGTAGTAGTGGAATTTCAGGGATTCCGGTGGGTTCGAGGAAAGTGGTACAGAGCTTGAAAGAGATTGTCAACTGTCCGGAGGCTGAGATCTATGCTACGCTTAAAGAGTGTAACATGGACCCGAACGAGGCCGTTAATCGCCTCTTATCTCAAGGTCCTCTTTTTTTCAAAGAAAAAGAAAAAGGAAAAGAAAAAGTATCTTCCTATTTTACTCTCTTTCTGAATGGTACCGAGTAAAAGGAAGCAGATTATTAACTTAGATGACAAAATAAATAAGTTTCTATTCAATGGATCTTGAAATTTTTGTCTGTTAGCCTGTACAAGTGCGCTTTTTTTTTGTGTGTCTTTGTAACTTGAAGTAGATTCTCATCTTCTCTCTTAAAGGAAGAAGAGAAGGAAATGGAGACGATAGCGTAATGGACGCTGCTGGTTTATAATTTATTCTGATTATGAACTTTATTCTTTAAGCATCGAAAGAGCTGAACTTCTTTTGTTTTAAGTTTGTGGTTAGTATAAAGGAGAATAGTAGTTTGGTTTATTGAAATCTGTAGCTGTAAGATGGAATCCTGTCTTTGAATTGTGGGATTAGTACCTGTTTTGACTTGCTTCTTTATAATACATGATTTTTTGTACTAAGCTGTTTGAGAACCTGACAGTGGATGTTTTAAGTGACGGTCTTCAGGTGATAGCTTCAATTTGTGGACTTTTAGAGTGAACTTGATGACAGGGCTTGACTTGTTTTTAGTAATGGGTGAAGTCTATGGCCTGGTAGCTCCTGAGTGATTGAACTTAACTGCAAGACCTGTGTGCCCACTTGCCTCAGTATGTTATGGGATAGATCATGTGTTGGTGTTCACATCCTCGCATGTTGTGATTCAATTCTACTTTCCGACAGCTAATGGCAATGCATGAAAGGAAATTAATTTGAAACTAGTGCATCAACTGCCTGAATGAACCTGTCTACTTTTGTATATTGTATATTTGATAGACATGGACTTTATAAGCTTAGATTTGTTCAACATTACTACTTTATGCACTATGGATCAACTGATCCTTGCGCATTGGCTAGTCTATTTTTGTATTATGTGTTAGTTTGTGAAATATGCTCCAGCTAAGTTGCTACAGTTCTGTTAGACTTTGTTTAATCCCATTGAGAAGCACCTGTTATTAACTCTCACTTCATCTTTTGTAGATCCGTTCCATGAGGTAAAGAGCAAACGAGAGAAGAAAAAAGAGGTGCGTAGAAAAAATAGCTGAATTCTGGTGACATCAAATGTTTTCTTTACTTCTATGCATATGATCACGATATGTAACTGTGCTGCTGTTTTGTATTTTTCATTTTGGCGTCTTCATGTAACAAAATGGTCCAACCATTTTCTTTAATATGCCTTTCTGATGTTGCTTTAGACGAAGGACTCAATTGATCCTAGGTTTCGTGGTGCTAATATGACAACCCGAGGCAGTAGAGGTGGTGCAGATCGTTATGTTCGAGGTCAGTCTACCTGGATCACCTCTGATTTTGAGTATTGTGCTATACTTTTCGACTATTCTTTGCTGTATACTGTTCTCATAACCTTGATCATTCCGTTAAGGTGTTCTTTGGCATTTAATTCCACAGGATTTCCACTTAATTTAATGTTTTCTTTCAGATTCTAGTACTTCATATGGGAAACCAACATACAAGAAGGAAAATGGAACCCATGCTTATGCTGGTTTATCTCCTTCAGCTTCTGGTACAGGAGGAAATGACAGCAACCGTCGACCTCCATCGTTTAGGTTGTCCCTTTTTACAAATTACTTCACACGGTGATGACAATGGAATTATATGAGATGTTCTACAATTTTTTGGAATTGTATGATGGAACCTGTGAATTATTGTGCATAGTATCATCCCTTTTAGTTTTCCACGCTTTCATACTAGGATTAATGTAAATTATCATACTAATGACTTATGGGACCTTGCTTCAATTTATTTTTAAAATAATTAATCGATATCTTGGTTCCCATGAAATAGATGTTCTGTAGCTTATTGGCCTGTGGACATGTGATCTATGCAAACTGAGTTCCATATTCTTCTTAAATGGAAACAATTGGAACTATATTGGATCTTTTTTCTCAGTACTGCTGGAAATTTTAGGCAATCTTCTGACTCAGTTGATGCAGCTTGTTGGCCTGTGGACATGTGATCTATGCAAACTGATTTCCATATGCTTCTTAAATGGAAACAATTGGAACTATATTGGATCTTTTTTCTGAGTACAGCTGGAAATTTTAGGCAATCTTCTGACTCACAGTGGATGCCTTCTAATTAGATCAGGGAAGGGAATGACCTGCTAGCCTTACTCGTCGTGGATGAGATTATAAATTTGCATACATATGAAGCAGCAAATAGCAACTTTAACCCAGTTTTTTTCAACATTTATTATTGTAGGGTAATTAGGATTAGGAGAGTGATTAGACAAAAGCAATCTGAACTTATCCAAAATTTACGACATAGACGCACTTCTTCTTGACGTTGATGGCTACTCTTGGGAGAGAGGAGATTAGATAGAGTCTTAACAAAGTAAATATTAAAAAGGATAACTTAAACCATATGTTCTAGGTTATAATCTAGGACTCTGAAATTACCATTTAAGCAAATATTATCACATTTGAAACAACTGCTAAAACTGCTGATGTTTAGCCATAGTTATGAGGCATTAGGGCTAAGTGCTTGGCTTGGTCCTTTGGTATCTATATCCTATGAACTGTTGTGTCCATGTCCAATATATCCTCTCATGGTATTGTGTGAAGCGGCTTTAAATTCTTTAGACAGTTGCTTTTCATATTGCTTTCTTTAGTTTGGGCAGTATTTTTCTCAGGAGACAAATTTACTGCTTTTGAGTTATATTTGACAGTATCAATCTACATATGATGTATGATTTTGTTGTTTCTTATTGTTATTTTACCTTTGTCTCAGTGATTCTGTGGCCACAGAAAGTAAAATAGCAGCTACAAGTGCAGGTGATGGAGTTTCTTCATCATCACAGCCTTCTTCCGGATTTCAATCTGCATGGTTAGGGGTTCCAGGCCAATTGTCCATGGCTGACATTGTTAAGATGGGCAAGCCACATAACAAAAGATCTGGTATGGCATCTCACCATAGTGATGCAGAGCATCCTTTAGCTGCATCACAGCAGGACTTGCATTCATCGGATAATTTTGCTTCAAATGTGACAGAATTAAATTCAATGCCAGAAGTTGTTGCAAGTCAGCAACATATGCATTCCATAGATGAATGGCCATCCATTGAGCTCCAACCACCTATTAGTGTGCCCTCTGTTTTGGAGATTCCTGCAGATTCTGAGTTGTATATGGATCCTGCTAACTTGCCATTGAGTAGAGGTAGTAAGTATATGAGGTCCCAAGTAGATGATGTTCAGGCAACAGAGGATGATCATGTTGACACTCTCAGTGGGGACCATGCTATATCTGCATCTGTATCTAGTACAGATACACAAGAGGAAGGTTCTGGAGGTTCAACACATTTTGACAATAATTTGTATGGGAACTTGAGTTCTTACCAACCCCATAGTCATACGTTTGACAATGATAAAGGTAATATTGATGCATCTGTTTCTATTTTCTTTGGAATGGACTTTTCTAAGTTTACTTTTCCTTTACAAATTCCATTCAAATTGCGTCTGCTTTTTCCATTGGATTCTCAAATATCTTCGTGATAGTTGTGTTGGTTTACGTATTTTTATAAATTATACTAATCTACTTGACAATGAAAGATAATGATGTTACAGTTCCAATGTTAGGAAATCAAAGCGTATTTGTCTAGGAGGTTCGAAATTTGTGTCAGTAATTTGTAGGTGTGAAGGTAGCCTAGAGACATTTTTCACATTCTGCACCAGCTTGTTTTAACACAAATTTTGAATACTTCCTTAATACTACAGTTGTTGAGTGGCCAGTGGTTTGTGGACTTGATTTTTTTCTCTTAGTACTTAATCATAAAAACTTCATTTCAAGCAACAAACTTATTATTAATTTCAGTCCATGTTACTTATTGTATTTCATGCTGTTCTGTAATAGTTGATAATGATCCTTCATCAATGACTGCAAACTTCCAACACTTGAATTTGGATAATGATGATCAAGGAGCATCAACTGAAGATGATAATCCTTCTGTAATAATTCCTAATCACCTCCAAGTTAATGCTCAAGATTGCTCACACTTGAGTTTTGGTAGTTTTGGATCCGCAATAGGTTCTAGTTTTTCTAGTCCTTTTGCCTCAATGCCTACAAAAAATAACTCGGAGAAGACATCTGAGTTGGTGGATGTATCATCAACTGGACAATCAGATGCTAGGTATTCCTTTGTCACAATACTATTGCATCTTTATTTACAATATTTCTTGGTCTAAGGGTCATTCCCTGCAGAAATCCCGAGTATTGTGGGGAAGAGCATCTCAGAAACACTGCAGATGAAAGTTTAATCCATAGAGAAGGCGCGAATACCAGGACTTTTGATTCTCCTGCAGTTTCACAACCAGAGGGATTAAAGGAGGAAACTACAGAAGTTCTGCAAGGGAATCAATATGCGTTTCCTTCGGCTGCACCTAGTTATTCTTATGAAAACCCACAACAGATGAATGCTATGTTCAATAACCCACAGACAAGCTCCCAGATGCAGAATATTGCTTCTTTATCAAGTGTGATGGTAATATTTCAAACTATTACTGCACTTCGTTCCTTGAAGTTTAATTTTTCAATGGAATATGACATTATGCACAAATATGAACAGAGGACACTGATTTTTGTCATAAGAATGGGAAATATCTGTTAGCTGCTCTCACTTATGTTGTTGAAATGACCATGTTTTCAAGAAAATCCGAACTCGTGTATTCTTCTGGATGTCCATTTTATTATCTCAATAATAATTGTATAACCAAATTACTTTTATAATTTCAAGACAGAAGAGGAAAGGGTGTTAAAAGCTTCTATTTCTATGATGGCTTTTTGGATAATTTGCAAGTTAAAATGGAAATAGTTCGTGCAGGAATTCTAATGTATGTATTGCTGTCTGTCTTTTTGGTTGTGTGCATGTGTGCTGCCATGTATCTGTGACATGTCTACAGTTACACATTTGTGAATTTTCAGTTATCATAGTTGAACTTTATCAACCAATTAGATCATTTGTTTGGTTGAATTTACCGTTTGACATGATGTTATTACAGCATGCATATAGCAACTCGTTGTCGGGCACATTGTTGGGTTCAACTGTTCAAACTGTGAAGGAGCCTGACCTCCCATACTCGCCATTCCCTGTGACCCAATCACTGACAACCAAATACAGCAATGCACAATCTTCCATCAGTGGTCCAAGCATTTCCATGCCAGAGGTATGACTACTTTTTCTGTTAATAAGTTTAATTTATATTCAATCTATAACCAAACATCAAGTTGGTTAGGATAATGTGAGATCTTGGGCCTGGTGCAGTCTATCATATTACCTCCTTGACAGCTTTACTGGTTTCATATGATGATGTAAGAAAGCCATTGTTGAGTCATATGGTGGCCACTGTCTTATCAACCTGTATTGAATTGGATAATGCTTGTGTTCACTTTTCACCTTTGCTATGCAATTTAAAAAATTTGTCTGTTGGGAACAATAGATTTCTGAATATGATGATTTTGAAGAGATGGTTCTTGAAAATAATTCAATTGACAAATATTAAAAGCTTCATAGTACAACTATTAAACGATTGCTCTCATTGGTCAACATTGAAATGTTTCTGCAATTACCAACTATAATAGGGTATGGTTCCAAGTACATAAAAGAAAACTTTATAAGTCTAGAAACTGAGTTGTGTGAATCCGTAACCAATTTTTCTAAGGCTAAATTTTCTCTATAGGGATGTTGGTAGATCAGTAATTGATCTTCTATAATAGTGACTCTCAGTTTGATTGTTTTTTTCCCATTAATGCTAGGCTTTAAGAGCAGGTAGCGTTTCTACCCCACAACCAACCCCACAAACGCTTCCTGGTGCAAGTGTTGCCACAGGGCCCACTCTTCCTCAGCACCTTGCTGTTCATCCTTATTCGCAGCCTACTCTTCCCTTGGGACATTTTGCCAACATGATTAGCTATCCGTTCCTGCCACAAAGCTACCCTTATATGCCATCAGCTTATCAGCAGACATTTGCAGGTAATAGTGCATATCACCAGTCTCTGGCAGCAGTCCTTCCACAATACAAGAACAATGTTTCTGTTAACAGCTTGCCACAGTCCGCTGTTGTTGCTTCTGGGTATGGTTTTGGAAGTTCAAACAATATCGCTGCAGGAAATTTCTCTCTGAATGCGCCCACTGCTTCTGGAGGTACAACGATTGGCTATGATGATGTTTTGAGTTCTCAATACAAGGACAGTAACCATTTGGTGTCACTTCAACAGGTAATTTGTCTTCTAAGAGTTTGCAAGTTATCATGAATGCAACTCTTGAGTTCTGCATGTATGTTTGTAATTTAGGGTGAATTGGGGAGTAATCTTACAATCTGTTTCTACACTGAATATTTTAGTCTACTGGTGCTTGAGGAGAATTGGAGTTGGTTCAAGACTTTTGGACAAATATGTCTAGGTTATTCATTTGTTTTTAGTATAGATAATTTTCCTGTGATTTCTCATTTCTTGATGTGACTTGTGCATTCCATAACATTTTTTACCCCTTGAAACTCAATTGTTTGTGTCTTTTGGTTCTCAGAATGAAAACTCAGCCCCGTGGGTTCATGGACCTGGCTCACGAACTATGTCTGCTGCCCCTGCCAGCAACTATTACAGCTTCCAAGGGCAGAATCAGCAACTTGGTGGATTTCGACAAGGTCAGCAACCATCCCAACAGTTTGGAGCTCTTGGGTACCCAAATTATTATCATTCTCAAGCAGGCATATCCCTGGAACATCAGCAGCAAAACTCTAGGGATGGGTCCTTGGGCTCTCAAATCCAACCTTCAAAGCAGACCCAACAGTTGTGGCAAAGTGGCTACTAAACCTGTCTTGTAGCTTTCCGGTATTTGAAAGGTCTTGTAGCAAGTTTGGAAGTGATCCAATCAGTGGCATCCGTGGTCTGAAGAGACCTAAACTTGTTACTGCCCTGTGCCATGCCGTGTATTAGAAACTTATTGTGCTTTATTGACGTCTGCTTAACGTAGGAACAGGTTTGCTAATTCCAACTGCGTCTTCCTTTTTGGTTCTTTTGTTCTGTGCTCGTTATGGTGGAACTTGCTTTTGTCGGATGCTTATCAAAAAGTTTAAATCTGATCTCCTAACCACCACCTATTTATATGGGCAAGAATGAAATTGTCAAGCTTTTTTGCACGATATGTATACTAGTATTTCAAGTGCGTACATAATAATTTGTATTCGAGTTTGGCTGATTTCTTTTTTTGGAGAGTTAAATGAATTTATTGATTAGCCCATAAAGGCAGCAATAAGGTAATAATATTACAAGGCTCTGTTAACAAAGATGAATCAAATAAAATAAATAAACTTTCAGCCTATCATCTCTGAAATTACTAGAAATCTAACAAGTTCCATCTACTTTTGAGTGAGTAGCTAAGTCTTCAGTGGCTTTGTGAACATCAAGTATTTCTCTAATCTACCAGTCGGTCTTATGTGCAAGTGTATGCTTCTCAGTTTTAGTATTTTTAAAGAGTGCGGTTTCTTTCCCCATTCTTTTGTATTGTCGTTTAGCCCATGCCAAGATCCTATCCTAGCAAATCAGATTCATGTTATGCTGCATTCTAGCCCATATGGTAGCTGTGAAGCTGCACTGGAAGAAAAGATGATTTGTAGATTCAGGCACCATGTTGCATAGGACACGGATCTGATTATTGATGTCCTTAAGCCTATCATTGGTTTTTAATCTCTCTCTCGCCGCTAGCCAAGCAATAAAGGATGCTTTAGGAATAAGGAACCTTTCCAAACAATTTTATTAAGTATATATACTAAGGACCAGTTGGGATGGACGACGACGCAATCCATCCCAACTGTCCATTCAATCCAACGGTTACAATCTCCTCCCCTCCACGCAATCCATCTCAACCGTCTATTTAATCCGACGGTTCTCCTTCCCTGCACGGCCCGACGGTTCATTGAATGTTGTACCTACCCAGTCC
>JAOQMR010000002.1:17895457-17906657 GCA_027563865.1 Erythroxylum pelleterianum
GCTTTTGTACTAGTTAGTACTCTTTTGGATAGTACATGGAGCATCTCATTATTGAGCATCCCGATGTATTTTGTTTTAAGCATGATTTATATGACATTTGTAAACCTTGATGGTATGGCATATATTTGATAAATTTTGCAATGTATGATTAATGAATGCATGAATGCTTCCGCATATCTATTTTTGTTAGTCCCGGCGAGACATCCAGGTGGGTCGGGACTTGGGCCCAGTGGATTTCGATAGTATGTTCTGGATAGTTGGGCTCCGGGATCGGGGTCCAGCATAATGCATTTTCTAAATAACGTCATATCTACATGACCTCTACTGAAACCATTTTCAATGAGAACAGAACTCAGGCGATCATACCAGGCTCGAGGAGCTTTTTTCAATCCATACAAAGCTTTATGAAGTCTATAAACGTGGTCTGGTTTCTTAACATCCTCGAAACCAGGAGGTTGCTTTACATAAGCTTCTTCATCTATAAAGCCATTCAGAAATGGTCTTTTCACATCCATTTGAAATAGTTTTATATCATGACAGACAACATATGCAAGCAAAATCCTAATAGCTTCTAGTCTTTCTATAGGAGCATAAGTCTCATTGTAGTCTATTCCTTCCTACTGATTATAGCCTTGTGCTACTAATCTTGCTTTGTTACGACTTACTCTACTTGATTCGTCTAGCTTATTATTAAAAGCCCATCTAGTTCCTATGATGGACTTTTTAGAGGGTCTAGGAACTAAGGAACACACTTTATTCCTAGTAAACTGGTTCAGCTCCTCTTGCATAGCCAAAATCCAAGCTTCATCTTGAAGAGCTTCATCAATTTTCTTAGGCTCTATTTCAGAGATAAAAGCAACATTAGCTTCTCTTCTGAATTTGGACCTAGTTTTCACACCTTCTGAGGTCTCACTTATAATCAATTCTTTTGGATGAGAACTCTTATATCTCCAATCCCTTTTCAAATCAAGTGTTTCAAGAATATCTTCAACTTTGTCTAAAGGAGTATCTAATGGTGACACATCTTCATTATCAACCAAAGGTACTGATAGGGTTTCATTATAGGTATCATCTCTATTACTTGGTTGAGAAATATCATCAAACTTGACATGAATAGTCTCCTCAACAGTCTTAGAAGTAAGATTGTAAACCCTATAAGCTTTCGAAGATAATGAATAGCCTAGAAAAATTCCTGAATAAGTCTTAAAATCGAATTTGTCCAGAATTTCTTTTGTATTCGATATGGAGCACTTGCAACCAAATGGATGGAAGTAGGATATATTAGGTTTCCTTCCATTCCATAACTCATACGGAGTTTTCTTCAACAAAGGTCGTAGAAGTATTCTAATTGGAATATAACAAGCTGTATTCACAGGTTCTACCCAGAAATACTTAGGAAGATTCATTTCATAAAGCATAGTCCTTACCATTTCCTGAATCGTCCTGTTCTTCATTTCTACAACTCCATTTTACTGTGGAGTTCTAGGAGCAAAGAAATTATGGAAAATTCCATTCTCCTCACAAAATATTCTGAATTTCTCATTCTCAAACTCACCACCATGATAACTTCTAATACTAGCAATAGAAATTCATTTTTCATTCTGTAACTTTTTGGAAAGCACTTTAAAACACTTAGAAGACTCGTCCTTATGTGATAAAAATAGTATCCAACAAAATCTAGTGAAGTCATCAACAACGACGAGACCATATTTCTTTCCGCCAAGACTCAATATCCTAGTTGGACCAAATAAATCCATATGTAACAACTCTAGAGGTCTAGATGAAGTTACAATATTTTTAGAAGAAAAGGTTGTTTTAACCTGTTTTCCTTTATGACAACTTTCACAAAAGAAATCCTTGTTAAAACTTATTTTTGGTAATCCTCTTACCAAATCATGTTTAATCAACTTGGAAATATGTTTAAAACTAACATGACCTAGCTTTTTATGCCAAATCAGTTTTTCTTCATCTGTTGATATAAAACAAGAAATGTTTTGACTTTGCAAATCTTCTAAGTTGATTTTGTAAGATTGTTTCGTCTTTTGGCAGAAAAGAATATGGAACCGTCTTTGTTTTTAACTACACAAGAATTTTGATTAAAAGATACTTCGAAACCAGAATCACATAATTGACTGACACTAATCAAGTTATATTTTAAACCATCAACTAGCAACACATTATTAATACATGCAAAAGAATATTTACCGATTTTACCGATTCTAACTATTTTGCCCAGCTGGTTGTCTCCAAAAGTTACTGATCCTCCCTGCTTATATTGAAAATCTAGGAACATATACCTTCTTCCCGTCATATGCTGCGAGCATCCACTATTTAAATACCATTGGTGCTGGCTGCTTTTTCTAAGGAAGGATATCTGTAGGAGATATTATATGTTTCTTAGGTACCCAGATTTTCTTAGGTCCTTTAGGGTTAGTCTTAACATGATTCATAGAATGATGATAATGCGGCTATGAAATTTCTCTCTATAAGGAACAAAATTGTTTTTATGCTGATTACTGTTTTTAGCAAACCCTAATCCACTTTTATCATTAGGGTGTCTGTATCTTCCTAACTCATCATTCATCTTTCTCGTACTCTCTGTGAATGTTGATAGATCAGCTGAAAGAGTTTTGATTCTTTGTTTTAACTGATTGATCTCCTCAGATCTATCTACAACTACCTTTTTCTTCGTCCCGTCTACTTGTTTCTTTAAGCAGACATTTTCCTTCTCTAACAATTGCGTGTTCTTCAATTTTTCTATGCACTTTTTCTTTAATAACTTATACTGCTTAAGTATTGCATGAGAATCTTCTAATAATTCTGAATATGCATCTTGTAATTCACTGAATTTTAAGGTTACCTCGTCACTTTCTTTTTCAGCTACTAGGCAAATGTTAGCTTGTATCAATGCCTCTGAGTCAGTATCTGATTCAGACGAATCCAGATCTTCCTAGTTTGCCATCATGCACTTCTTGTTTTCTCTATTCTTCTTCGATTTTCTTTTCAGCAATGGACATTCGGACTTATAGTGTCCAGGTTTATTGCATTCATAGTAGATGATAGATGTCTTCTTATTTTTACCTTCATCTTTGCTATTCTTCTTAAAGGAGAACTCTTTTTTTTCCTTCTTCTTCTACATGCGTCTGATCTTCCTCGAGATAAAGGATAATTCATCATCTTCGTCACTCGAATCTTGTTCTGATTCACTGGAGTCGTCATTCTTGACTTCCTCGATCTTCAACGCTTTCGACGATGAACTCCTCTTCCTTTGAACCTTGTGATTCTTTTGTCCAGCCTTCAATGCTATAGATTTATCCTGTCTAGGTTTATCTTCTACATTGAGTTCCACTTTATGTATTTTCAAGGATCCAAGCAATTCATCAAGCTTCAACACACTCAAGTCCTTGGCTTCTTGTATCGCAGTGACTTTTAGTCTCCATATTTTCGATAGACTTCTGAGAATCTTTTAAATGTGATCCTGATTATCATAAGTTCTGCTAAGAGCTTTAAGTCCATTGACGATGGTTTGAAATCGTCCAAACATTTAATCGATAGACTCTTCTTCCTTCATCTTGAACAAGTCATACTAGTGTACAAGAATGATTATCTTGGATTCCTTTACTTGACTGGTGCCTTCGTGTGCGATGGATAGCGTATCCCACATCTCCTTCGCAGTGTCGCATTTCTAAACTTTATCGTACTCACTTCTGCTTAGGGCACAACTTAGAAAGAACTTGACCTTTGAATTCAGCTGGAATCTTGCTTTTTGATCTGCCATCCATCTGATTCGTGGAATAGCATTTCCTTCATCAACGACTGGTATATACGGTCCATTCTCTATAATATCCCAAAGATCGATATGAGTAGATTCAATGAAGAGTTGCATCCTGTCTTTCCAGTAATGGTAATCTTCACCATTGAATACAGAAGGTTTAGAGATGGAGGCGCCTTCAGCTATATAAACGTGTGATTCTGCTATGGATCTTTATCCACACTTTGTGACAGTGGTTCTTGGACACTGAGCTCTGATACCAATTGAAGTAAATCACATGTTAATATATACTTTATGTTTGATTTACAAAATGCACAAGAAGGGGGGGTTGAATTGTGTATTCTTTTTCTTGAAAACAATCCCCTTTTAAAATTTCTTTTGAAAACTTGCTTTCTCAAAAACTATTGTGTAATAGTATCATGAAGTATTGCAGTTAACTTCTCAGTACTTGTATAAAACAATAGAAATTAAAAGTCAAGAGCTAAGAGAAGAAGTCAACACAACAGTTTTATCCTGGTTCACCCCAAACCGTGGGCTACGTCTAGTCCTCAGAATCCATTCTGAGATTTCATTATAATTCTAAAAAATACAAGTATTCTTTTCACCAAGCATCTTCAGGTCTCTTACAACAAGTATTGTTTTCCTCACTTAGCCTCTTCAGGCTCTTAGCTTTTCTTCTTTCTTACAAAAAGATGTTGCGAGTTTTGTTACAGAGAATAATAGCTCTAAAGTTTAGCACAATGAATAAAGTGTTTCTTAAAGTCACTAGCTTTCTTAAAATCTCTAACTCTTTCAAAATCACTAACTTTTTCAGTCTCCGACTCCGACTCGTATTTATAGCCTTCGTCTTTAACTTCTTCTTGATAACCGCTTGGTTCTTCTTGTTTCTTGATCTTTGAAGAAACAATTATTCAGTTGAGTTCTGTAACTAACTCAAACTGATTATTCATCCGACATGGTATCGGGTCTTCGTCTTACTTTCTATCGTCTCATTTTCACTTCAGCTCCGTCTTAGTTTCTATCGTCTCATTTTCACTTCCGCTTCGTCTTAGTTCTATCGTCTCATTTTCGCTTCCGCTTCGTCTTAGTTTGTTTCTCCGCTTCGTCTTAGTTTCTTCTCCACTTCATCTTAGTTTCTTCTCCACTTCGTCTCATTTTCTTTTCGTTTTACTTCCACTTCTGCTTCGTCTCATTTTCTTTTCGTTTTACTTCCGCTTCTGCTTCGTCTCATTTTCTTTCATCTTACTTCCTCTTCTTCTTACTTTCTAATATTATTATTATTTGATTTTCATCAAAATTATTAATCGTGAAGTCATTTTGACTTAACAGTCACCCTAAAAAATGTCACACAAATGTTGATTGAACTTCCAAACACATCTCACCTTACTTCTTGTTTCAAGGTTCCGAAGTTACAAAAAAGATGGCAAAATATATTCTCCCTAGGAATATTGTCCTTCCTATCCTTTCATTGTGTTTAGTGGATAAAGTGATGAGTACTGAATTCTAAAAAGATGCCATAAACATAAAATTAAGAAAGAGATCTCTAATGATAAACAAATAAAATAAAAACATAAAAGAATAATAATGGGTAGATTAATAAAATCAAGTTTTCCTAAGATTACAATCCCTAACAACGATGCCAAAAAATTGATATGTAAGATCCCTACCCTATAGATCTCAAAGCCAAGTGCACCTATTGAATTAAGTATAGTGATGGTGAATATTGAGAGTCGATCCCAAAAGGACTATAAGTAACAATGATTACCTCTTTCCTTTTATTGAACTGACAAATAAAATGATGTTTTAATTTAATGATTATACTAAACTAAATTTCAACAAAAATGCAAACCAAGAACAAAAATCAATCAAAGATTAAACAAATCAAATAGTTATATTTAGGTGATGAATCCCCTTAAGATTTTTTAAGCTATAATCCCTTTATCATGCAATTTAATTAAAGATCATTGGCTTATGGAAATTCTTATCTTATGTTAATATATTTCTCTTCACTATCAACACCTAATCCTAGGTTGATTAAATAAAATCGCTTTCTATTTAAAACCCATAGATTTCTTTAATCAATTTATTAATTTCGCTATTAGGTTTTCTTAATACGAAATATTTATGCCGACCTATCTCTATGTCTACATGCAACTCTTTTCAATTATGCAAGATTTATTCATACAAAGGATTTCTTAATCTCTAATACATGAAATAATTTCTCAAAAATATTAATTCAAGAAATAATGAAAACATATAATTTAATCCAATGAATAAATAATCAAATTGCATTAGATAAAGAATAAAATTAGAAATTCCATCCCAAGTTTCATTTTACCTAGATAGTAAACAAAATTAGTTTATAAAAATAGAAAACATAGCCAAAGGTTAGAAAAAAAATAAAAACAAAGAATTCATTATATCCCCTTGTCTCTAATAAGTCCTTTAAAACTTTGATGGAAATGTGCTCTCTATTGGATCTATAAGTCATTCTCCAACTCTCTACTGCTCTAGGGTTTATAATTATGTTTAAAACTCAAACTCCTTTAATTAACCTTCTTAATTGCCTTCTATACTTTGAATTTAAGGTTTCTACACTAGACACAATCACCAAATGACTATATATAGTGAGTGTGTTCCTTAATATCACTTCAAAACTCAATAATCACACAAAAACGTGATTCCAGAAACTTACACAGGCAATGGACATGCTGTGTGCATCACCACATGAGTGTGTTTGGCCTTAACTTAGGTGAAACATCATCCTTCAATCCTAAACATAGTTACAAGGACTTACACATTCCCCCACATAATTGTGTCCAAGTCCCACATAGGTGTGTCCTTCACCTTCTTCCAAAACAACTTCAATTCTCCAGCTTTTTGCTTTAATTCTGCCTGATTTGCTCTCCTTTTAATACATAAAGGTAATTATGACCTAAATACATAATAAGAATGAATTAGGTATCAAAGCAATAAAAATATTAAATAAATAAGAAAAATGCACTAAATATAGGACCAAAAATATTATCCATTAAGCAATTATAATAGGGAATTGTGGGTTTTTACTATCTGAGTACATTCTTCTCCTCACCATACTTATTTCTTTCTTCCTTCACAGCAACCTTCTCTTTTTCAACTTTTCCATTCTTATCATATTTCATCTTTTTACTCCCCAAAGTAATTGCGTTCTCATAATTCCTATAATTAGGTTATGTGTAACTTGACAATAAACTTTATAGTCTCTAAGCTACCAGTTTGTCTAGCTGATCAATTTTGTTTTCAAGATTGTGAATTAAAGATTCTTGATTCCAAACTTCTTAAATTTAAAATTGAGCCTCAAATGTCCATATAAATTTTCATTATTTCTTTCAAGCTTTGTTATTGTTTTCATAGATGTTCTAAGGTCATTAAAAATTTCTCCAAGTATTTAAATTAACTAGTTTGGCAAAAGGAATGCCAATATGATAGTTATGACCCTATCTCATTCCCAACACATATTTCAAAATAATACTTATGCTGATTCCTTTGTTAAGCTCACGATATCAATTCTCTTTATCAACAGTTCCATTTAAGCTTCTAATGCTGTGAAAACATCTATATTTCACATTCTTACTAATTTATTAGTCCTTTCCCTACTTGATTTACATTGACATTTTTTCATATCCATCTCTTTAATTAGTTTAGGATGGCTTTTAAAGTTTTGATATTTGATGTTCCCCAAAAATACTACTAACATCTGCTTTATTATATAGTTTGAACTATTATATAATGTCTAGACTTGTAACTATGTGGTCAAACCATGACGTAGACACCTCCTAAATAGATTTTTAGATCTCTCACATATATTGTAAAGTGTTTCATTATCATAATTTGAATAGGTAGAGATATCATTATAAAGCTCAGTGGTCTTGACTAGAGAGAAATGTTTAGCCAAATATTTATTAACCTATCCTAATTAATGATAAACTTACAAGTAATAGCTTCAACCATGATTTCATATGATCCCTCAATGAAAATAAGAACAATGTTAATCATATGACGCCATCGACTTCACTATTGATCCTGAAAGTGTCATATATCTCTAAGAAGTTAGCTATATATGTGTTGAGTTCGTTATCAAGAAAAACATTAAATTGTAGAAATTATTGCAACATCTTAACAATTTTTGGCTTTATTTTTTTTCTATAATCATCGATTTGGCTATGTTAGATTATGTTCTTGTAAGTTATGGCTTTACATAATCCAACATTGTTTTGAGCTTTTACTTTATAGTAACATGTTTTCAAATTCCTAATTAGTACACTATTTCATAAATTTCTTGGGCTAATTTCCTATTTCATTCTCTAATTATCAGAAGAAGTACCCTTTTAATTTTGGGATTGCCTTAAAAAATTCAAAAAAAAAGAAATTAGAACTAAATAAGAAGAAATAAAAACGACAAGATTAATAAGTTTTAAGTCTCCTTAATATTAATTAAACCTCTACAATGGTGCCAATTTTCTTTTCCAATCCTTATATTATCAAATTTAGGGAAGTGCACTTATTGGTTATAGTAATATAACAATGAGTAGAATATTGTTCCCATGAGAACCTATTAATTACTCAATTTATCTCTCTTATTATTTTCTATTAAATAGAAAACATTAATCCTAAAACTATCCTAATTTCGACTAACAAATACAAAGTAATTATCAATGAGAATATGTTACTTCTAATAAAACATCTAGATAAAGGTTCCTCATAACATCATCTTTGTGTTTATGATGTAGTCATTTCTAAATATTTTGTAACCTGCATTGAAGAAATTTCCTAATTTAATAAATTGCGCTCTTTTGAGTAGCAACCACTGATTAGTTTACTTTAGGATAAGTTTTTTCCAATGATTCATGAGTTTTATAATCTCAATTTTTGGCTGAGCATAAGTGTGCTAGCCCTTATCCCTCTTAGACAACTCAGACATGAAAAGTCGACCATATAAATGGCCTGATGAGAGACCATATGTTAGAGAAAATATCTAAAAAGCACAATAGCCTTACATATGACTATTTTTGAAGTTGAGTTCCAATAAAAAAAGTTATAGAAGATCCAAGAGTAAGGTCACGAGCTTATTGGTGCCCCCCTTTTTTGTCTCCAGAAAGATTTAAAAGTAAATGGGACATTGCTTTGTAAATTAGTCATAACTCTCTCATTCGAGCTTTGGTTAAGATGATTCAAGATGCTATAAAAAGCTAAGAAAGAGCCATAAAACTTTTATGTTTTGAGATTTTGAGCTTCTAAGAAATATATACTCTAAGATACGACTGTATCTCAGACCATTTTTTTGTTGGGACAATCTATTTAATATAGCAAAAAATAAGATCTTAAGTCTTTTTCACCTTTTTTTTTCTTTCTAAACTTAGGGTTGGCTACTAAAAGAGAGGTAAACACCATACAGGAGTTTATAGAATCTATTTTCAAAGGGAAAAATGATTAAAATCATCCCAACAACCTAGAGTTTGCATTAGAATATTAAGATCAACTTTGAAACTCTTTATGTTTTTTTGATTTTTTTTTATTTTTCACAAGTTTGTGGTTTTAAAATGATGAGCAACTAGTTTCTTCATATGTTTAGGTAAGGATAAACATAATATTATCTTTGTATAGGTTGATCCAATTTTATTTATAAAGGTATGTTTTATTTCTAAGAAATGACTTCAAATATTCTTGATGATATTTTAACTAATTTAATTATTGTATCTGTTATTAATTTTCATTTGGATGGTTTAAGAGAACATATATATGAAAAGATCATGGATTAGATATTAAGAGTTATATGAGGTACTATAGATATGCTTACATAAATTCTCTGGTATTAAGGTTAAACCTTTTGTAATTTTGATAAACTCTAATACGTTCTTCGTGGTTTTAATTAAATAGAGATATTGGGTAATCAACTTAATTAAGTGTGGTGAAATGTCAAAGGTAGAGAAAATGGCAATCCCTTCTCTTCTATCTCCATGGCTTACTACTTAGAGTCTTCTTTTTCTCTAGCTTCTTGGTTTTCTTGATTTCCCTTAATGGGTTTCCTTGCTTTTCCTTATGAAATACTTCTTTTGTCCTAACATCTTCATCTTACCTTCTCTATTCACCTTTCTCCATTCAAATCCTTTCTTAGCCCCTATTTTTTTTGGCTTCACACTAACTTCTCAGTGCCTTTTGGTCCTTTAACTTTTTCTGACACGACCCACCTTTTGAGCTGTGTTGGCACTAGGGAATGGGTAGGCTTAATGCCACCAAAACCCGTAGTAAGCCCAACTTTTCTATATTCTACTAAAATCCGACATGAACTATTCATTTATCTGATTAATCCTTGTACCTACTTAATAGGTTGTAAGAAGTAAGGATCCCAAACCACAAGTTCACATACATCAAGTTCACATACATCATCAACTTATAAACAACAAATTTATGACCATCTCAAATCATCAACTGATATCATTCTCAATAACATAGTATATCCATACATGTTTTATGTACATATGACTATGAAAAACCATGGAGCAGCTATAAGCATCTACACTAACATCATGCCAAAACATACTTCTCTGATTGTCCAGCCCCTTTGGATTTCTCTCTGGACCGGTCTGCTAATCTCCTGAAATGGTGATAGTGAGGTGTGAGTCTACAATGTGACTTAGTGAGTTATAAACATACTACCATGCTTGTGAGGCTAGGTAATACAAGGCCAGCATCATAAGGATGGTTTATGGCATTCTAAGAAATAATATACAGCATCAAAGGATACACAGGTAGTAATCTCAAAAGCGGCAATAACATGAGTATCAATAATAAAGCTCAAAATGACTTGTTCAAAGAAAACATAAATCTGGGTTCTAAATTCTTGGTTCTTTCAAAATTTTGAGTTTCTTTCAAAACTCTAGTTTCTTTCAAAATTCTCATTTCTTTCAAAATCTAGTTTCTTTCAAAATTCTCATTTCTTTCAAAATTCTGAGTTTCTTTAAAACTTTAGTTTCTTTAAAAATTCTCATTTCTTTCAAAATTTTGAGTTTCTTTCAAACTCTAGTTTCTTTCAAAATCCTCATTTCTTTCAAAATTCTGAGTTCTGATTCTTTCTCATTTATGAGTTCTTTCTCATTTCCGAGTTTTGATTCTTTCTGAGATTCTTAGGAAGAGACAGAGGCCTGCTAGTACAGCATATCTCCCCTTTTTTGATTCTTTCTGACTTTCTTAGGAAGAGACAGAGGCATGCTAGTACGACATATCTCCCCTTTTTCTGATTCTTGACAAGGTCGGCCTAACCTTGCCCCTGGAGGCCTGCCCTCTCCAGGTAGGACCCGAGTCTAACTGTTGTGTCCCGAAATTTTTTTCTTTTATTTCATTTATTTGTTATTCTTTTGTTTATTCCTTAATTTTTGCTTTAATTGCTTT
>JAOQMR010000002.1:17906757-17927519 GCA_027563865.1 Erythroxylum pelleterianum
GAATCTGTCTCCATGACAGCTCAACCTTCAAAACCCTAGGTTTTGGTTTAACCCCCCAAATCACCACATACACGAAAATCTCTTCATGTTTAAGTGTAAATGGACATCAAAGAACATAGTTCTACCATCCAAATCATCAAACTCATGCATTCCCTCAAATGAGTTTCATAAAAGAAGAGAGAAACCAAGTTTTAATCCATAAATCTAAGCAAAGGAGTGGAGACTTAACTTTTCATACCACTCAAATGGCTTGAATCACCTTCTTCTTCTTATTACAAAGCTTGAAAAAACTTGGAGGAGCATCCATGGAGGTTTCGGTGTAGAGGGGTAAGAAGATGCTAGGTTTATGACTAACTTGGCTTCTTATATACTCCTCCTTTCCACTTAATTGCTATTCAAAAGACTTTTTACTATTTTACCTTTTTATGGAAAATCAATTGCAAACTTCTGAAGTAGGTCAGAGTTCCTTTATGGAATTTCCATCTATACCCTCTAAAGCCACATCGCTTATTGCTATAACCCTTAGTCTCTTTTTCTAGCTCAGGTTAACTTTTCTACTCAGATTGAACCTGTTACAAAATCTAATGTCCACTCCTAGAAATCTAATTTAGGTGACTCCTCATCATCATTACAATACTATCCTCCTCCCTTAGAAGATGGTATAGAGATTGTCTCACCATCCCTAAAGACTTTAAATAAGGGTGTTGCTTTATAGTCTATAACTATGGTGTGGTTTTTCTTAAGAAAGGGACTACCCTTTCCTTTAGTTAAATAATGTGCTCTTATGTAATGAAGAAGTTGAGGTCTTCTTGATATGACACTTAATGAAGATAAACTCTTTTTATTTAAGTTCTATAGCTTCTCATTAGCTTAAAAAAATAATAGCATCATAACCTTGACACGTCAATAATTATCCTCTCTTTCTCTAAATGTGAAAATCAAGATAAAGCTTAAAGATATTAACTATAAACAAGTTCCTTTATAAGTTAACTTTCACTAAATTCCATTAGAATACTGAAGTATAAATGACTTGAGCTTGCTTACCAACTTCATTTGTAAGCCAATTTATATGGATGAGACTACTTCACTAATGAAACGAGTCGAGTATGCCAAGATATTTGTAAATGTGGATTTACTAAAAACCTTCATAAATTAATTCCTTTACTAAGGCTAGGGGAAAGGGATCAGTTAGTGCATGATTATATTACAATCTTCTATTGATGGTGACATTCTCTCTATACAATGGCAAAGTAATGGCACTTAGTAGGAAAAACATTCACTAAACAGATTAGGAGGAGCTAATGGCTATTTCTAGATCTGAAAGGAACACAAAGAAGAATTATGGGGAGATGGGAAACAATGAATCCCTTCTTGCTATTCATGAGGGAGAAAACAATATCTTTGTAGCCTTAACACCATCTACTTAACCTGTCCATCTAGTAAATACCCATAGAAAAACTAAAGTTTCTTCCTAAAAACAGAATTACCAAACTAACAAAGTAGATACTTAGTTGCCTTCAAAGTCCCCTGTAGACAATAGTGCCACTCTAGAAGCTTGTATATTAGGGAAAATATATGAAGCTTTTAGTACAGTTGAAAGAAGAAGATTAGGGTGCAAGGTCAAAAAGAAAACCTCAATCCCCTCCTAATATGTCAAAAACCTCAATCCCCTCCTAATATGTCAATCCTAGTATATAATACTAAAGTTATGAATAATTATAAGAAGCAACTTCTTATAGTTGATTTTGTTAATTATGTTAATCATATGATTTTTGGTCTGCTTGAGACTAAACTTAGAGCTAAAGCTTACTATAAATCTATATTACTCATGGAAGCTTATTGCAAATCATTCTCACCACTACCTTGGAGGGATTGTGGTAGCTTATTGTCCTAATTAAGTAAAGATCCTTAGTTTACGCAGCTTAATGCAAAGTATACATTTAAAAATAGTCATTAAGGGACTTGTGATCATTGGGATCAACTTCATCTATAAATCAAACCATGCATTTTAGAGAGAGGCTTTATGGATAAACTTAAGTGAACAAAGAATTTTGGTAAATGGTCCATGGTTGATTATGAGGGACTTTAATTGTAATGCTTATTTAGCTGAATCTGAAGGCATAAGGTGTAACCTAGTGCCAAATAAGAAACTAATATCTTATCTATCTTTTATAAAGATAGTAGACTCTAGAGGCTTCACTTCATATGGAGTAATATGTAAGATGGATATTGGCACATAAAAAGGAAACTAGATAGGACCCTTACTAATCAAGAATGACTTCTTAATTTTCCTATCTGTACGACTCTCTTTTATGAGTATCTTTTCTTTAATCACTATCCTATCTTAGTATCAAGAATAAGGGAACTAAAAACTAGGATAACTCCATTAAAAATTTTCAATTACTTAGCTGAAAAGGAAGGTTCAATGAGCCATTCATTAGGGTCTTAGACTTTAAATACAAGCAATTAAGTCCTTTTAAAATTATAAGAAGATTATATCCATCAAAATGGAGCTAAAAAAGCTAAATTGCTAATTCATTTCTATTACCAAGAAAAGCATCCAAAATGCTAATATAAGTAGACAAAAGAAGAGCTATAATCATCCAGGGGATAAAACCTACAAGGTATTGGAGAAAGTTACTTTATATACTTACCTAGATTCCCTTTACAACCATAACTTAATTTTGTGACAGAATTCAAGATTAGTAGGGCTAAAAGAGGTTATTTAAACACTAGGTATTTCTATAAAATTTGTTATCCAAAAGGAATAGGAAAAATATCCAATCTATCTAAGATGAACAAGGTAACATAATAACCATGCAAAATATCATTCTCAACCAAGCTAGCAATTACTTTGCATGTATATTAGGAACAAGAGCAAAATCTATTTTGTCTATATCCACATTAGATCTTAACTTCTCTATGCTCCTATCCCCCCAACGTTATGAGTAACTTGTTAAACCTATTTGTTCGAAAGAAATCTATAAAGTTGTCTTCAATATCAACTCAAACAAAGCTTGGGCCCTGATCAAAGAGGGTGTTTATAGAGCTGTCCAAAAATTCTTTTCCATTATTAAGATGCTAAAGGAATGGAACAAAATCCTCTTATGCCTAGTCCCAAAAGTTCCATGCCTAACAACCATGAAAGACTGTTGACCAATTTCGTGTTACATTACCTTCTATAAGATTATCTCCAAGCTCTTAGTTGAGAGACTCAAATCCATTCTTCCTAACATCAATAGTTCTCCCCAAATTGCTTAGGATTTGTTTGAGTAATATAAAGTTAAGGGGTCTAGAAAGAATGTTAAACTTAAAGTAGATATTCATTAGGCAATTGGTATACTAGATTGGGATTTATTTTTACCTTAAGTCCTTCACAAAATAGGATATCTTAAAATGTTTACCTCTTGGATTAGTGCCTACATCTCCACCACTTCCTATTATGCAATGATAAATGGAGAAACTTATGATACTTTTTAGGGAGCTAAAGGATTGAGGAATTACTCTACCCATATCAACATCCATTTTTTATTGCTCAATCCATATCCATATTAATATCTGTCAGTTTTCACAATTTACTATCCATATCCAAATCTATTGGATTGTTCAGGTTTTTGGATATCTATCGGGTTATATAGCACATAAAAATATAAGTTCTAAATGGAAAATATAAAGAGCAATTTTTTTCGAACGCTCCAAATTAAAATTACTTTAATAATAATAAGTCAAGATTTTGATTTGTATGTCTTAAAAAACCATATAATTGGAATAATAAAAATTATAATGTCTAGTTCAAAGACAACATATAATTTTTACAATCAAGAACTAGAACAAAAACTGAGATATCCAAAGCTTCAAATTGTCTTTGTGTGAACTCTACAACATTCAAAACTCCATCTCCATATTATTTGCATTATTATTATCCTAAAAGAAAATAAAATATGTTAACAAAATAGAGTCAAATTATATGTTAATTTAATATTTTAAGTAAAAATGAATAAATGTTAAGAAATAAAATGAATTACCAAATCAATCATTTCACCCGGTTCCTCATTGCTTGCATCAGCATAATCAAAGATCAAAGCAATCGCATATGAACTTTGTAAAGCGGAATTTGTAAGAAAGATTCAATATGAAAATTGTACAGATAAGAAGTTTCAAATGCAAAAGTTGCAAATATTAATAAGGAAATATATATTACCTGAATAATCTCCAAGCATCCAATTTTGCAAGCACATCAATGCTTCAACAGTATTGGATGAAGTCTTGAGCGATGTGGACTAGGAACCCTACCACCCATGCTAAATGCACTTTCTGAAGAAACTGTAGAACAGGTATTGATAAAATATCTCGAGCAATCATCCTTAGTGTTAGATACTTGAATTCTTGCTTCCATTAAGCCAAAATGTCAAAATAGTTATTTTCAGGCATTGTATCTTCCTCCAAATAATGGTCCAGTTCAGATCTTAAGTTTGATTTCTTATACATGGAAAAATTATCGCTATCTCCACAATCTGCTTGATGTTTTCCAACATGGGTAGCCTCACATGAAGACGATGAAACAACTAAATTAGTACATATTGTAGAGTTCCTTATGTCCAAAGCATATTTGTCATGATATTCTAACAATAGTTCATAACGCATGCTCTTCACCCTCTCAATCTCAATATTAGCTTTACTTCCATAAATGTCACTAAAATAGAACTCAACTCAATCTATCTTATTTCTTGGGTCCAAAACAAAAGCAATAGCTAGCATTCCATTCACATGAAACCAATATTCATCATACTTTTTGACCATATTTAGTGTCATAGTTCTAACAATATCACAGTGAGACGACATCCACTCAGATAACTTCAACTTAATTTCATAAACATGTCGAAAGAACAAGTTTGTAGTAAGGTATTTTCTACCAGAAAAAAGCTCTGTTATCTTGTAAAATATTCTCAATTTGTCACAAATAATGTTTGCCAACTTCCAATCTTCATCACTAGGCAAAGTAAACTTAAGTGGATTATTCAAACGTTCCAACCTTTTTAAAACCCCTTTGTATGGCAAAGCTGTCTTAAGCATCAAATAAGTAGAATTCCACCTTGTCTTAAAATCAAGAATTAACTTTTTAGAAGATGAAACTTTTAAAAACTTGGTTGCATCCTCAAACTTCTCTATCCTTTGAGGAGTTGATGCCCAAAATAAAATACAATCACAAATTCTTTCTAACCCTTCACCTATGAAATCCAAACCATCCTTGACAATCAAGTTTAATATATGAGAGCTACATCACATATGCAAAAAATTTTCATTTATTATAAGAGAATTGGCATCAAGCTTCTCATGTAGAAGGTTCATCATTAGATCATTTGTTTTACAATTATCCACAACCACAGAAGAAATCTTGGTTTCTAGGCTAAACTCATACAAACACTCCTGTAAAAATTTCAATAGTCTCCTTTGTATATGGGCATGGCACAAACATAAACCTATAAAATAAAATGATAAAAAATTTATTACAACTTAAATACAGAACACATAACGGTTCTCTAAGTAATTAATATTTAACATGTATAAAGGAATTAATTACTAAACATGCAAATTACTATATCTATATATGGTAACCAAGATAAAGATTAAGCAAAGTATTTGCATATAACATCTTAAGAAAACTTGAGTACTAAGTCATACCATGAAGCTGTGGGAGAAAGTAATTGAAAAGAGAGTACCAAGATCATCTTCTATATTGTCCAGCCAATTCGGATTTATGCTTGGTAGGTCCACGATAGAAGCAATACATCTCCTTCGGAGACTAATGGAGTGCTACAAGGAACGTAAACGGGACTTGCATATAGTTTTTGTAGATTTGGAGGAGGCGTATGACAGGGTGCCTAGAGAACTCATATGGTGGTGTTTGGAGACTCAGGGCATTCCTCGGTCATACATCAGCGTGATTAGGGATATGTATGAAGGAACATTGACTAGTGTAAGGATGATAGGAGGCGACACGGAGGCATTCTCTATTGGTGTTGGACCACACCAAGGCTTAGCTTTAATTCCATTTCTTTTCACATTAGTGTTAGATGAACTTACCAGACATATTCAAGGAGAGGTACCTTGGTGTATGTTATTTACTGACAACATTATCCTGGTAGATGAGACCAAAGAGGGGGTCAACGCAAAGCTAGAATGTTCGGGAGAAGCGTTAGAATTGAAAGGCTTTAGAATGAGCAGGTCCAAGACAGAGTACTTAGATTGCAACTTTTCGGGTGGCCAGATGGTACGAGAGGTAGAGGTAGCGATTGGCACTAACATTGTACCACAAAAATTGAGTTTTAAATATCTCGGGTCCATCATGCAAAGAGATGGGAATATCAACGATGATATATTACATCATATTAGGTTTGGGTGGAACAAATTACGGAGTGCCTCAGGTGTTTTATATGATAAAAAGGTTCCTGTAAAACTCAAAGGGAAGTTTTATAAAATGGTGATTCGGCCTACCATGTTATATGAGGCAGAGTGTTGGCCTACCATGTTATATGGGGTAGTGTGTTGGCCTACCATGTTATACGCGACAGTTGTTGGTAGCAGAGATGCGTATGCTTAGGTCGATGTGTGACATTACCATCAGGGATAGGGTACGAAATCAGGTAGTGAGAGCCAGACTACAGGTGGCTAGTATTACATACAAGTTAAGAGAGAAAAGGCTAAGGTGGTTTCGACATATGCGCAGGAGGCCCTCTGATGCTTCGGTACGATGCTATGAGCTAATAAACCTTAGTGGATACAAGAGGAGGAAAGGACGGCCTTACAAGACCTGGAGGGAAGTGATCAAGAAAGATATGTCCGAGTTGACCCTCACTGAGGCAGTTGCTAGAGTTAGGAAATTCTGGCGGGATAGGATAAGGGTTAACGAGACCTTTTAGCATCCTTGTGTCTCATACTTACTGTATAGGAAGTATTGCGAGTAATGGTCAAAGGAAATTGTTCAGACAGATTTTTAAAGAATCAGTGCAAGAGTGGCATTTTTGTAATTAAGTGGAAAAGAGGAGTATATAAGAAGCCAAGTTAGTCATAAACCTAGCATCTTCTTCCCCCTCTCCACCGAAACCTCCATGGATGCTCCTCCAAGTTTTTTTCAAGCTTTGTAACAAGAACAAGAAGGTGATTCAAGCCACTTGGGTGGTAAGAAAAGGTAAGTCTCCACTCCTTTGCTTAGATTTATGGATTAAAACTTGGTTTCTCTCTTCTTTTATGAAACCCATTTGAGGGAATGCATGAGTTTGATGATTTGGATGGTAGATCTATGTTCTTTGATGTCCATTGACACTTAAACATGAAGAGATTTTCGTAGCTATTGGTAGCAGAGATGCGTATGCTTAGGTCGATGTGTGACATTACCATCAGGGATAGGGTACGAAATCAGATAGTGAGAGCCAGACTACAGGTGGCTAGTATTACATACAAGTTAATAGAGAAAAGGCTAAGGTGGTTTCGGCATATGCGCAGGAGGCCCTCTGATGCTTCGGTACGACACTGTGAGTTAATAAACCTTAGTGGATACAAGAGGAGGAAAGGACGGCCTTACAAGACCTGGAGGGAAGTGATCAAGAAAGATATGTCTTAGTTGACCCTCACTGAGGCAGTTGCTAGAGTTAGGAAATTCTGGCGGGACAGGATAAGGGTTAAGGAGACCTTTTAGCATCCTTGTGTCTCATACTTACTGTATAGGAAGTATTGCGAGTAGTACATTTTTGGGCTAGCTTACAGAGAAGTTATAGTGTGGGGAAGATTCCCGCGATAGACGTCTAAAGCTGTAGGATTGTCGCATCCTCAGGATCGCGCAACGAAGACTCCTGAAACGAATGGTGATAAAAGAGCCAGTCTTACAAGGTGTTAAGTAATAGCAGATCTGATCAACCCTCAGGTATGTCCTTATTGTCTTATTTTCTTGCATTGCAATTCTATTTACTTAATTTTATCTCTCTGCATCATGATTTTTCTGTCACATCTGCATTTGGGTTTACAAGAAACAACCTCTCTACTAGGTAGGGGTAAGGCTGTGTACTATCAGATCTCCCTCAACCCTGCTTCACTATGGGACTTTGGACTGGATGTGATGATGATGATGATGATGATGATGATCTTACGAAAACTTGATATTGCCAATAAAGAAGGAACCATGTTAAATCTAAGAAAATTAATTACCTTAGAATTCAATTTCTTAGAACCCAATCTCCATCAATAAAGTGTTCGGTCACAACCATGTATCCTTTCTTTTGGTTGGAAGCTATCCATATGTCTGTAGTGGTAGCAATCATAGACCCATGATCCTCCAACATTTTTTTCAAGTTTGATTTTTCACATAGAAACATTTTTAGGATATCATTCCTCAATGTATTACGAGATATCATCCTAAATTCATTGTTTAAACTTACTACAAATCTTCTGTAACCAATGTGATCAACCATAGACAAAGGATACTCATGCATTACAATCATATTAACTAACTCTCTTCTTGAGAACTCCTGGATAAATTTGTAGGTTTGCAATGTTTTTTTCTCATCAAACTTAGTCCCACTCCTAATTAATAATGTTTTCTGGCCTTCAACAAGTCTTAAATGTTTCTTTGGACAATACTTAACCAAAGGATCATGCAGATGTGAAGTCTCATTCATATGTTTAGTAGAAATCTTCCCTTTGAATGCTTACACTCAGCCTTATCAACACCTTTCATATTCACCAAAGTAAACTCTAGCCATACAGGAGAAGTACGCTCCTTGCTTTTAGTTGCACCAAGATCACCAAAGTCCATAGCTGCAATCTCCTCTTTGTCATAAGGTGTTGTATGATTCTCAACTCCTTTATTAATGATCTGTTGATGATTCTTAGACATTATCTCTTTTAACTTATAAGTCGCAAGGAAAACAACCTCATTGATTTGTTATTCCACCTGTGAAAAAGGAAAGAAACAACTCGACTTTGAAATTAATTTGTTGAGAGAATGAGACTTTTGAGAGAATGTAAAATGGTATTTTGAAAAAAACATTCATACCAAGTACTAAGAGTCTACAGATCTAGGCTTTACAAAGTGGGCAGTCAATATCAAAGAAGCTTGAGATGCAGTTGGTTCCGGTTACTGAAAAACCACCGCACTGAGTGGGTGGTTCAATAATCACCCTATAAGGACAAAGAGACAACAACACAAGAAACGTTTTATATGACTTGTTTTTGTAAAAGAGTAGAATTTGCATGAAGGATCGATTGGGTATATAAAAGATTGAAGGAATTAATTAACATAATCTGCTTTGAGATAGCTTTGCTATATGAAGGGATTTCTTTACCTGGAAAAAGGTGAAATACAGTTATAACCAGGTGAGGACTTCGCAAGGGTATCCATCGGGTTCAGACTTCCACTCACAAACTTAGCTGGATCCTTGATAAGTAATTCGTCTCTGTGAAACGAAATAAATGCTCTTTAAATAGAAGAACTTTGGTCTGGACTCTGGTGCGTCTCTGTGAAACAAATACATGCTTTTTAAATAACAAATGCATCTCTCATATGAGTAATAAAGACTTTCTTCACAGTGGATGCTTTACTGCTTTAAGAAGACTTTAATGCATTGACAAGACAAATGCATCTCTCATTTCACAGACTTTCTTTACAGTGGGTGCTTTACTGCTTTGAGAAGACTTTCTTCACAATGTCTTTTCAAAAGATTTCATGTTTCTCTTTCTCGGAAGACTACATAAAGTGAAAACAATCTTAATTACGTGGTAGTGATATAAGAGAATTGGTCTAGGATTGCTATCACTGTAGTGCTATTATAGCGATTCTTATAATAGTACTAGTGTACTATTTCTACAGTGATTCTTATAATAAGAATTTGAATCACTATAGTACTATTATAGTTTTATCTACATGTCTAATTTTGGTTACCAATTAATGCATTCATGTTTTGTAGGCTCATAAATTATATAAGAGTAAAGTGGGGATGTCAAGTTATGTACAAAAAAAAGAGTTAATAAAAACGAGTTAGGTATGGGTATCCATCGGTTCGGGTTATCATTAGACCCATATCCAAATCCATATCTGCATCTATTTTTCAACATCCATTTAAAATCCATTTTTTAGCCTCCATATCGATTTTTGAGGGTCGGGTGGTGCAGATATTAATCGAGTTGAAAACCCACTGCCATCCATAGCTGTGGAGGTCCTAACTTTGATAATAATGCAAAAGGGAATTAGGTAGAATGGATTTAGATTCTATAAAAAATGTATTCAATAGCAGATTACTCACCTCTCATTTGTAGGTGACATTTTGCTTCTCTGTCATGGTAGCAAGGCTTCCATTTAATAATTGATGGAATCTTTGGATCAATTCAACAAAGTTTTTGTCTTAGGAATTGAAAAGGAAAAAAACTTACTCATCCTATCCTAAGATTATGATTAGCTAAGGAGGGTATTGATGGAGATCACTAGCATCCCATATTCTTCTTTACTTATTAAATATCTTGGGGTACCATTCACTTCTAGGAAGCTTTCTTATAAGGATTGCCATGTGCTATTTGATAAGGTCAGAGATAAGATAGGGAGCTAGGAGTGCAAATTCCTTTCATTCTTTAACAAGCCTCAACTCATTTCCTCAATCTTATCTAACCTAGTTGCCTAATGGGAAGCTCACTTTCTGGAACCTAAAAAGCTTATCAAAAATATAAAGAAGATAATAAGGAATTTCCTCTAGATGATGGACCTATGTTCTAAGCCTTTCTCTAAGGTGAGTTGGTCAAAAGTGCAACTCCCCAAGGAGAAAGGAGCTCTTAGGGTGATTTCTCTATAGGACATGAACACAACTATACTAGATAATTACTTATGGAGAATTGTTAGAGAAAAATGTTCACTTTGGGTTAAATGGGTTAATGGGTTCTATTTAAGAGGAAGGAACATATATAGTGCTAAAATTAGATATGATTCTTCCTAGCTAATGTTGCTAATAATGAAACTCAAATCCTTTATTCGGACATTCATGAAAATCTAGATTGAAAATGGTTTTACTTCTTCTCTTTAGTATGACAATTGCAAACAATTGGGTTCCTTACATAAACTTTATAACTATAGTGCATTGAAGTTGTTCTTTCCAAAAAAAAAGCAAAAGTCAAGTCTTTAAGCAACTCAAGTGAGTGCATCAGAATAGAGAAATTCTCAGACTTTATTCCCATCTGGGCTCCTGTTTACCATCTCGACGTAATATTTAGGATAATTTTGTTTGGACACTAAACTCTCGAGGGATTTACTCTACCAATTCCTTCATATATGTTATCAGATCTAAATGAACTAAGGTTGCTTGATGTAAACTGGTATGGAAAAAAAGTTTCCCCCTTAAGGTGTCATTTGTACTATGGTAATGAATAAGAATAAAGCAATAAATAGATAAGTAATATCTAGGTACGGATTCCTTGTGAACCTTCCCTATACCTTGAATTTATCTAGATATAATGGTTAATCTTAATTCTTTGATTGGTAGGTATTTGATTTTACTATTATATTCTCTCTTAGTAAATGTAACTATTATTCTTAAGTTGAATGACTGAAATCTCTTTCTAATTAAAACTCCTAAGAAACTATTTCCTTAGTCTTATTGCTTGAATTAGTCCCTAAATTAAATTGTCAACTCTAGAACTAATCTCTAAAAAGCTCTTTTAAGTTCCCATTTATTTCCTACTATCTCTCTTAAAATGAGAAACCTTAGATTTTTTTTGTCAATATGACCTAAACATAAGAATGTGTTGGGATCTTGTGTTGTTTAAGACTCTTAAATATTTATACATAATAAAACACTACCGATATAGATTTGAACACAAGTTTATATTTCTTGTATGTTGGAAAATATAGGAAGAATACGATAGGATATTACAGATGCCTGTAGAATCTAATGGCACCTTATTAAAAATTATTCAAATATAGGTCCGTGTTAGTTCCATATTTAATAAACTTTACCCGGAAATAAAAGGTAGCATGGATGAATACAGGGAGCAATATTGTATCATGTTAGCACTGTGTTCTAAGCCCTTTACTTAAAATATGCCTAAATAGGTCCAACTTGACTAAAATCTTACAAAATTTGCTCCTTTATTAAGGGACTAAAACAAGACGTGAAATTAAATATAACTCATTTTAAGTACCAAGTCTATTTACAAACATCAAAACAAAAGCTTAATGCCCTTTAAATTTAGGTAAAAAAAATATTGTAATTAAAACTTATCACTCTTTAATGGATCTTTAGCAACTTTTGACAATAGAATAGAAGTATTTACAATGTATTGAAACCCCTTTTCGTATCTCCTTTGTGTTGGGATACTGGGTCAGGATCTGATCGAACTGCAGCAGAATAATCACAAAACTTTTTCGTGATTTTTGATTTCCTGAAAATCAAGATCTATTTAATTATATAAAATGATTAACAAATCATAATAAAGCGAAATTTAATTCGTACCTTATTCCGAAGCTTGATCTTTATCTTGTTGTATCTTTCGAACTGTTTCCAAATCGATCCGTCTCAACCAGCGTAGCCGCACAAGTGTCCAGCCTCTAACGGTATTCACAGAACAGGTTGAGAAAACTCTGGAACTTTTACAAAGAGGGTTAAGCATGAAGTGCTAGCTCTGTAGAGCTCAAGTCTATTTATAATAAGCTTTGGACGTTTTAGTAATTTAATTGAAATTAAATTCTAATTTCAATTAAAATTACAAATAATTATAATTAAATACCAATTATGCTCAAATAAGATCCAATATCTTATATTGATTCTTATTTATTAAATATCTTATATTTAATCATAAAGTTTCTCAAACTTTACAATCAAGTCCTACTTAATTAAATTAATTTTGGTCTCTTCATCCCATTCTGTATGTGAGAACCATTAGGTTCCCAAATATGTTGGCAATGATTATAAATTATAATTCTAATTCATAATTAGAATTAGATAAATTAAAATTCCTTTTAATTTAACTTTAATTCTCCAATTAAACAATTTATAATAATAGATCAAGATTGGAATCTAGCAATGCATCATGACAAATATTTAGAAATGTCAAAGTGCTTTTGACTAACCTTTCCGTACATCATTTTTCCATATAATTCAATCATTTCATCAACCAATGTTCCAATTAGACATAGAGCATGAAATTAATGTCTACTCTATTTTGAGACCAATTATATTTGTTCTCTGCCATTAGCTATTGATTCAATTAATAATATTTGTAAACTGTATACAAAATATCATTCCACCTTGGGCAAGGATTTCTCGAATCAATATTAATTGAGAACAACAAAATATTCTCCCTAGTTACTTTAGGGTGATGACTCCTATTTTGATCATTCAACTATCTCCATATAGTTTATGCTACATCTAATGACTATCGTTTAAACGACCTTTGATAAAATAGATCACGAGTAGTATCAAAACATAGCAATTCCCATACAAAATAACTTTGATAACCTCAAGTCAAATGATTACTTATAAAATCATCATAATGAGAATTCCATAGATATACAAGTAATGCTCCAAATGGATTTTTCATATCAGATCTGTTTAGTGAACTGGTTCTCTAGCAAGCATCCACATGTTTGTTTAAGTATCTCTATACTTTAACCTATGAGATTGACTATTTCCTTTATAAGGAAAAACAAAACATGTGCTAGTCTTATTCCAGTCTATTAATGTCCAATATTAATAGAACAATGACTAGGAACATTTAGGAATAATACATAAATGCAACATGAATCTCATAATTATAATCTCATTATAATTTCATTTGCAATGTATAATTATCCCATGGACTTTATCATATACATCTAAACATGTACAACATAAAGAATGCCTTTAAATATTTGTTACTAAACTACAACCAAAGTGATTGGTTGTAGGGCATAAACCAACACTTTGCATACAAGCTTTTGTAGCTTGAATGAATGTATGATTCCCATTAACTTGAGATTCGTTTATTAAACGTTATATGTCACATGTCAAAAAGATTTAAGAAAGCAATAGAACAAGGATTAAATGAAAATGTAGAAGTTTTGAATCTTTTAGATGCATGACAAGAACTAAATGTTGCCAAAGAGGAACTTAAGAAATTAAATAATAGAAAATTTAACAACACAAAAAAATATCATTTAAGTAACAAGTGTAGTTTTACATTAAGCATATAGTGATTTGAAATTGAATCCAGGAAATGATAACTCGAATCTCAAGGAAAGAATGGCTTTAACTCACTATAATTAGGCATTAGAAGACCACCACTCTCTTATAAAAAAAATCAAGGATTCGATGATTATAAGATGGAGATAGAAACACCAAAGAAGAAACTTAAACACTATATGCTCATTATTAGATTCAGATTTAATGACTCATTAGAACAAATTTAACTTAAAAGGATTACCTATAACATTTTGGAAGTACTTTAGGTAAATCAAATAACAATGTTTCTTTTATTCGGGAATTAAGAGACTCCATCTCTTTATAGAATAAGCTAAGTGGCTCATTAAACCTTTCACTATAACTGATATTACCAGTGCTCTTTTTAGATTAAAACCAACTATGACACCAAGACCATATAGGTTCAATACATATTTTTTTAGAAATCATCACACTTTTTTGACAATCTAATCTTAAATGTAGTCTTTTAAATACTCACTAAGGTTAAAATGATAAAGGAAATTAATAAGACCTTTGTATGTCTCATTTCAAAGATGTGTAATTCTAACTTATTACAAGACTATTGACCCATTTCCTGTTGCAATAAAATTTATAGAATAATCTCCAAGATGTTAGGTATAAGACTAAAGGGAACCTTGAATTCATTAATTAATTCAATTTAAAATGAATTTATTTTTTTAAATAGTGAATATATTAGTGACATAAAAGGTTGAACAATAGTGTTTTCAATAAATACAAGAGCATTAAAGAAGGATGAATATCAAGTGTTACAAGAAATAAAAAATCTGGTATATGAAAAAGATTCTAATAGTCTTTATGTAAGAACAGAAAGTGTAAACTGGTTCTCCGCTCAGTAAGGTGTTGTTGGCTAAATGAGTGTTTCTCCTTGTAGAAAAAGATGTGTGCTCTAATTTGTCGTATATAGCTAGTGAAAGGCTTTCTTTGGTAATGACATTATCATTAAAAATTATTTGGTTTCTTTCATCCCATAAACTAGAAACTAAGTAGCTAAATCTAATTTGAAGATCCAAAAATCCCCTTCAAACTTCATTTTGGTGTTTAAATTCCATTCAACAATATTTGTCCAGAGAGCAAGGAGAATGCTGACATTCCAAAGTTGAAGAATTACTTATTATAGGCACCTGATATAATGACATTAAAAGAATATATGTTTTAAATTTTCAAGTGAAGATTTATAAAGTATACATCATTTTGGAAAATGAGAAAATTTGAATACTTTGTTAGAATTTGGACGCCTGTGTTTGATAGCTTGTCATACTATTTTGTGCCAAGGTGTAACACAAGAATGGTTGCTAAAGAGAGACCAATAGGATCTATTCATGTAGATACCAAAGGGAGTGAGTTTCCAATAAATAGAGTCTTTGGCTACCCAATCTAAAGAGTAGGTAAATAGGAATTGAGAAATTCTTATAGAAGGATTGAGAATATCAAGGTCATTTGATGATAGTCCATCAACGACTAAGGCATTGTTAGGGACAAAAGCTTTTAAGGGAGTGGCTTTAATCATACAATCCATATGTCTAAAAGGGGTCTAATTGTCATACTAAAATCAGTTGCTCTTACCATTCTTGATAATGGAATTGTATGAGTCTCTAATGCTCCATCTTAGCTTAAATAGGTGATTCATAAGGGAAGAGGCAGTTGTTGGAATCTTAATAGCCCAAATCTTTTAATCCTTAACGTAGTATGTATGCACCCATTTAACCCACAATGTTTGTTGATCTTGGATGAGTCTTCATAGCCTTTTAACTAAGAGAACTTAATTGAAGTTTTTGATAGGAAAAATATTAAGAACTTCATGCTTTCTAGGCAAGCAAATCTTAGACTAGCTTATCTACTGCTTTTAGTTTTACTACTACTAGATGACCATAAAAAGTTTTGAAACATTTTTCTATAGTCTTGATAACAGACTGAGAGAAGATAATATGAGAGGTCCAATATATACTTAGAGAAGAAAGTACATACTTGATAAGTTGACATCTGCTAGCTAAGGAAAGTGATCTAGAGTAATAACTTTCAATCCTACTTCTGATGTTTTTTAATAAGAGGCTTAAATTATGATAGGATAGGCTTAGTTGAGGAGATAGGAATACCTAGATTCTTAATAGGTAAGTGACTTAGCTTGAAGCAAGTAATTAGTGATAGTTTAGTTGCATTTTCTAAAGTAAATTAATTGGATTTGTCCTTATTGATAACAACGCCTGACATGCTATTGAAACTTTGAAATCTTTGTAAATCGATGTCTTAGAGGGGATGTCAGCTTTTTAGAAGACAAATATATCATCAGCAAAACTCAGGCTAACTATATCAAGCTTCTTACATTTAGAATGGAATTTGAATATTCCTTTTTTGGTGGCGTTCTTTTTAAGTACTCTATATAAAACTTCAAAGACCAAAGAGAATAAGTATAGGGAGGCGGGGTCACCTTATCTGATACCTCTAGTAGCATTGATATGTTTTGTCAGCTCACCATTTACTAGAATTATGAATGAAACAATTGAAATGCATTGGAGAATCCATTGTGTGAAAATATTAGGGAAACCAAAGGCTTTGAGAACACTGAGAATGAAGTGAAGTACCAATCCACCTTGTCATTTGCCTTTTCAAAATCAATTTTGAGTGCACAATTTTTTCTATTGTTCTTTTTGTTGTAGTGTTTGAATAGTTCCTAAGCTAATGCAATGTTATCTTCAATTTATCTCTTAGGGATGTAAGCAAAATGAGACGAATCAATAACTATAGGAAGTATAGGCTGTAATCTTAAAGCAATCACTTTAGAGATGATATCGTAAGTATAGTTGTAGCAAGAGATGGGTCTATAATCTTTTAAAGACATGTGCTCTTTACTTTTAGGAGCTAAAGTAATGAATGTGTTGTTTATGACCTTAAGAAGCTTGCCACTATCAAAGAATTCCAAGACTACCTCAGAGACCATATTGCCTACAATGGACCAATTTCTGTGAAGAAATGTATATTGGCCATCTGGTCCAAAAGCTTTTTGAGGAGCTAAAGATCTTAAGGCATTTTTAATTTCAAATCTAGTAACAGGAGAGGCTAGAGCTTCCACTTCCTGAGCAAACAATATTTGTTAAACTATTTCCTTAATAAATGCTATAGAGGAGCAAACAAAAGAAGGAGAGCCAATAGTCGTAGCTTCGTAAATGAATTGACTTCAGTTTTGAAGCAAAGATCCATTGCTTTCAACTGTAGTAATTATTTTTTAGGCTTTCCTTGCAGTGATAGATTTGTGAAAGAAAGCTATATTTTTGTCTCCATCTTGTAACTACTTAATCCTAGATCTTTGTTTCAATATAGAGTAGTTGAAGTTAACTACTTCTGAGTGGTTATTCAATGCAATATTTTCTACCTCTTAGAGCCTTGGACAAGTGGGATTGATGTACATGTTATTTTGAGCTTTATTAAGAGCAACTTTGGCAGTGATTAACAAATTAGGGGCATTTCCCACATTTGTCTTGTGAAAGGCTTTAACTTCATCGTAGATGCTTTTGATTTCCATATAATATTGAAATTTTTTGGGGCCATGGAAATGAGAAGCAAAACCTCTTCTAATAGCATCCCGAAAACCATACATGGAAGTTAGGAAGTTATTAAATCGAAAAGGATACCTGAGAGGAGCATACCCTGATTTAAACTTAACTACTATAGGTGAGTGATGATAAATGCTTAAGTTGGGAAAATAAACCCCAGTGTTGGGAATATATTGCAGCTAAAGCAAATTGGATAAGCCTCTATCAAGTTTTTTTTCCTAAAAAATGTCTCATTATTATGCTTCTTGCTGTAAGTGAGAAAATTACCTCAAGGTAAATCATAAACTTGTAGTTAGGTTTAGACTGTTTTTGATATTTTGATACGTTTGATAGAATAATGACCTTCAACTTTATCTTGATGAATGGTGGAATTGATATAACCAACGGGGAGTTGATACCAAGTGCTTTCTCAAAGTCTTTGAAAGCTATGATTGAGAGCATATATGATAGAACTATCCAAGACTTTGCAAAGACTTTTAGAAAAGACTTGTAAATGAATCAATTCGTCACTAATAGTGGTCTAATCTATTGTGTCAATCTTGTCATTGTTATAGATAACTAGAATCTTTGCATTGGAGTGATAATTCTAATTAGAGATGGACCTCCACCTATTAGAATCCTTCCATTTTAATGTTACATGTGGAGAGTTAATTGATCTCAACAATTCATTTTCCTAAATCAATTGTATATTTAATATACTCTATATAATTCTTTAAAATTTAAAAGTAATTTTAAAATAGGAATTTGAACATCAAATCGTCTTCGTTTTGAAGAGAGAGTGCCAACTATTTGTTAATCGTATGCTGCTTGTTTGGATATTTAGATTAACGTTTTAGTTTCGTTTGACCAAAACTTTAAGGCTTTGCAAGCCGAATTAGAGATATAAATTAATTCAGAAGGGCTATGGAAATAAGTGCATAAAAATATCCGCACGTGCAAAGATGGCAGAATCCTGAGTGTAGTTAGATTGCTTAAACATAGGTATGGACACTCTCATTCTTCCACATCACCTCATGGCACGGCTGTTGTTTAGCCGCCCGCTCTCTCTCTATAAGCCTCAGGTATCCGCCACCCGTTCTGCCTCTCTCTATCACTGTCCATATCGGTCTCTTTACCTCTCTGTTTTTAACTCTCCCCTTGATGCAGTTTCCGTTGCCTTTGGTATCTTTGTTTCAGAACTCGTCTGGAGGCCATGGACGGTACATTTCCCATTTTTTGTTCAGTTTTTATTCACTGTGCTTCTATTTATGTTAAGTTTTACTTTTTCTTTTTTACGAAATCGCCCATCTTTGGTTTGCTGTAATTGCTGGATGCTTTAGATTGTTTCACCTCTGTTTTAATTTTCTGCATCAATTGACGACAGATTGTAGATTTTGAGGTTGGTTTAGTTTTGTTCCGAGATTGTGTTTATGTATAAGTGATATAAAAAAGTTATGATTTTCGGTTGGAAATGGATGATCCTGGATTTCGCCATCACGATTTTTAGGTGAAATTTGTGTTGAGTTCAATTTTGCCGTAGAGTGGTGGGTTTGAGTGAAATTAGGCGTTTGCAAATTTTGTCGTATTTCAAGCGGAAATTGTACTATGGATTCCTTTACGAATTATGACTTTCCTTGTCCAAGTTCTTTTCTTTTTGGGGGTTTTGTTGATGTCCTCGTGCATGTTATTATACTACTTAACGAGCCTTCTGGAGAGATAAGCCATTTTGTAAGATGACCTACTTCCATGACTAGAGATTCAGAATCCAATTTAACATGAACTCTGGGAATGAGGCACTAGGGGTAGTTTAATGGTAGGCACCTTTCCCCATGAGGTATTCTAAGCCCCATCCTCGGTCTGAGGTATCAAAACAACAAAATGTACTGTTAAGGAGTCTTACTCTAGCTATTTTTTTGCATTTCAATGGCTGAAGTTTACATGGTGGATTCTGTTCTCCTGTCTCCAGTTATAATCCATTGCCATATATTTAAAACTTCAAAGTTATGGAAACTGAATTCTACAGTTGAAAACCTTGGATAAAATGGAAAAAGCTGCTGATGTTTGCATCACAATATTCTTTTTCTGCTTGCAAGACTTTCTCCAAACCTCAGGACTTGTACAATGTCGGGTTGCTCTATGTTTAACCTTTATGTAGACTAACATTGGAATTCAATATATCAGACTGCTATGATTTGTTTAGTATCACAGGATCAAGGTTTAAGTTCTGTTTAATGTTGGGGAAATTCAGGGTTCATTCTGCACACAAGTATAGCATCTTAAATAAGGATATCTATAATAAAGTTTCCAATCCTGAACCTATTTTCTCTCAGGGGCACATGATTGATTTTCATTTGGCTCTCTAGTGATTGCATTGACCATGACCATCATTTGTTTAGGAATCAATGTGAATCAAATATGAATTTGAAAATAAGATTTCTCATATCATTTTTGATTCACTTCCTTAGTGTGCATGTAAATCATTTGCATATCTTCGACTTGAAACTTGTTTCTAAGAAGTGTATAAAAATGAATTCTTACACTTAGGTGCAGCTCCAATTCTCAAGTGACTGAGATATTATGGAATCATCTCAGGTCATCCAATGTGAACTCAATATATGGATTTAGAGCATTTTGCGCTATTGGAGGTTTGTGCCTTATGGTGACCTTTGACTAATTTGCTCTATTAGCCAATTGTAAGTGTACGTCCATTTTTGTTTGCCTTTCTATTTTGTTGTCTATAGTTTTGGGGATCTAGAGAGACGTTGGCTCCACAATACCATACAGCTTTGGGGGTCGTTTAGTTACACTTTTATTTTTTCATTGACTTTTGGTTTTTGTTTCATGGTTTTGATATCTATTTTTTTAAAGGAAAAAAAACTATTTGATGGATAATATCAATATTTACACTTTCTTATTGACACTAACATAGTAGTTAATAGCGGGCGATCGCGGCGCTATAGCGGAGGAGCGGAGCGGAGCGGCACCTATCCGCTACAGAGAC
>JAOQMR010000002.1:17949355-17959638 GCA_027563865.1 Erythroxylum pelleterianum
CTAGAAAATTTCATAGCAACTTTAGCATGTACTTTTGCTCTTGTGATTGGTCAATATGCATTATCTTTAGAAGAGTAATGACTAATGGTAAACAAAACCGTTGTGATTTTGAGCCTTATTTGACTGACACATCTATATCAGTCCCATTGTCTTTTTATAATGTGTGACCTTCATGACATGTACGTCCTGATTTTACATTGATTTTCTATTCGAGACCACATTTTTATCACATGCATTAACATGGATATGATTAGGCAATCTTTGTTTTTCATAAACTACATTAGCCAAATGACCTACCCTATTGACATGATTTTTCCTTTGTTAATCCCCTTTGAGATTTAACCTTTATTTTTGTATAAACCACATTTTATACTTTTAAGCTTAACCAAATGTCCTACCTAAATGATAAAGCTAGTGGAACATTTGTGATTGTTTAGTTAGTGGGTATACAAAATTCTAAGTGTGGGGGTGTACATATGTGAGGGTTGGTTATAATGTTGGGTAGTTATTTTATGTCTCATCATTGAAATTCCCATGTTGATGTTGTTTATTTCAATTTTATAAGGAAAAGAAAAAAAAGCAAGAAAAAGAAAAAAGAACAGGAAAAGAACAGAAAACGAAAAAAAGAAAAAAATGTTTAAAATAAATGTATCAAGGAAGAATTGCATATGTGTTGAAAAGTTACGTATGATTCATGCGTCTTCCTAGAGTTGTAATGGATGTGTTATTTGAGTATGTTGGATATGAGGTAGAGGTTGGTTTGGAAGGTCCACTTTTGTGATTTCATCGGCATAAATTGTATGAGTGATTCCTTCGGATTGGTATGTACTTCGTGTGGTTTGTGTGTGAGAGCTGAATGGGGTTGTGAAATGTAAATATTGCATTCCTCATAACTGATGGTACCCAGTTTTTGATTGAGTGTTACTTTTGTTTCACTAACTTTGACGGCTTTCATGCTACTTAACCTAAATATACCTCACCTTACCCTTGCCCACATTACAACCTTGAAAAGTCCTTTGATTCATGATTTTACATGTAAACATTAGTGGTGGAGAAATGAAATGATATGCAAAATTATGGATTGTCATGATCATGAATGGTGTTGAGGGTACCCATGGTTATATTTTAATTAAACACATGTTCCAAGTCTACCACTAGATTGCTCAGTTTTTGATGATATTGAATGTTGATTGATCATGAGTAAAAGCTTGGAATGTTGGTTTCTTGCTATGATTTTAGAAAGTTACTCATCTTTGCTGATGATTATATAGTCTTGGAAAATTATGGAAATTGAGTTGATGTTTTGGGTCAATGAGCTTAATTTTAACGTTTTGCACGAGGACGGACAAAAGCTAAGTGTGAGGGAAATTGATATGTGCTAAATTGTTAATATATTTAATCATTTACACTTAGCGATTATTGACATAAAAATGCTTAAGATTCTAACTTTAATTCATACTTGATTTTAGGTACAATTTGGGAGCAAAGAAATTAAAGTGAGTCGGAAGCATTACATTTGGGTCATTTTTCGTTTATTTTTACTTATCTTCTTAGAACAAGATGAAGAAAAAAAAGAAAAAAGAAAGACAAGAAAAATCAAAATAAGAAAATTAAAATTGTTTACTGTAAAAAAAAGAGAATGTTGGTGGTTGCGTGAAACGCAACATTACGCAACAGACGGAAAGGAGAGATGCTACGGACAGTAAAATTAAATGAGATAAATGAAGAAGAGGACAACAATAAGGGACGAGCAGAGGGTTTTAAGTGGAGACAAATTAATTGTCTAATGAAGGCACAAGCAATACAAGTAATAAAATGAGAACATAATCACGGAATAAAATGGGAGCCAGCAGACAATAGGGGAATAGCGTAGGCGTAGGCTGCGTGAACGACATAGAAGAGAGGCGCAAGTAGAAATAAATCAACAAAAGACAAGGAGAATAGGATGGACATGCAACAGGAGCACAGAAGACTTGAATCAACTGGCAGCAGCAGTGGCGTTGGACCGAGGTAGCAGAGGCGTGAAGATAGGAAGGCTTGGCTGGCGTTAGCGTGAAGGCGGACATAGTGTGTGAAAAATGGCTAGCCAAGAAGCTCTCCCACTTAAATGGTCCCATCAGCTACAGTACACATGGAAGAAAATAGTAAATTTGTGAGGAGCTTGCGACAGTGAGAAGAAACAAATGGGTATTTAAGTAGGGATATTGGATGGGGTTGAAGCAATTTATCAGGAAAGACCCATGAAGAGCTAGACATTTCGATGCCGGTTTGGAGGTAATATCGACGCCGACGACCTGGGTTAAGTAATTTTATTATTATTTTATTGTTTCTTTCTCTCATTAGAAATTGATTGTGTTATCCTATTTTAATTGATTTGGGTATTGTGTATGGATAATCGAATTTTCATTATTATTTGGTTATTTTTGTATGAACCTATTGGGTATTGTGAGTGATGATTTTAGTTCGTTCATTGAATTGTTAATTTCAAACCCATTGCTAGAATTTCAATATAATATATAATTGTTATGTTGAAATTCATATGTAGCGACTAATGATTCGTAATCATTAGGGATAACATGACTTAGGTTAAATGACGCATCGTAAGTGGTTGTTGCCTTGATTAATCGATTTTCCTAATTCGTAATGCTACTGCCTAATTAAATCAAGAGATCGTATTCTAGGTTTTTTGGTGGCTAGATTTAATTAACGATCGTATCTTGATTAAACAAATCCTAAGGGAAAACTCGGGTTAATTCTTAACCCACGTTTAATAATTGCTAGGAGAGGTTAAAGAACAACAAATTAATAAAATATGCTTAATTTGGGTGTATGCCGAGATTGAACCAAAAAATCGGGTCCCTACCGAATTCCCCACTTTTATTATTTTTGCATTTTTCTTTAAATTGTTTTTATTGGTTAGTTTTATTTTATTTTATTTTTCTTCTTCCAAAAATCCAACCCCCCCCCCATTAAGTGTAAACATCGATTAATTTCATTTCATAAACTTTTCACACACTCTTTGTGGGATTGACCTAGACTCGCCACTGCTACAGTAATAGTCTAGTTATTTTATTTTGACTAGCGTAACGACGCGTGGTCAGTCTCCGAAGAGTGGAGTCTCAAATTTTTAAGAAGAAAAGGGGCAAAGCTCCATTCCTTTGGAGACCCATGGAGGGTTGAGCTTCCTGACACCAGTTTGGAGGTGATATCAATGCCAAAGAACCTGGTTAAGCATTTCTCTTATTGTGTTTGTTGTTCTTTCTCTCTTAGGGATTGATTATGTTATCCTATGTTTATTGTCTGGGTATTATGTAAGAGTGATTGAATGCTTTATTTGATTGTTTTTATGTATAAACATATTGCTAGAATTTTAATATAATTCGTAATTGATATGTTAAGATTCATTTATGACAACTAATGGTTTTTAATCATTAGGGATAACATAACCTAGGTTAAATGACCCGAGTTTGTTTGGTTGTTGCATTAATTAATATATTTTCCTAACTCGTAATGCAATTGTCCAATTAAATCTAGAGTACTTGTTCTGGTTTGTTCGATGGCTACGTTTAATTAATGAGCTATTCTTAATTAAACATAACTTAAGGGAAAAACGGAGTTAACAAAGCTTATTGTTAACCTACGTTTAGTAGTTGCTAGGAGAAGTATGAGAATAACAATTCAGTAAAGTATGTTTAATTGTGTGTAGGCCGAGATTGAACCGATGACCATGTCCCTAATGAATTCATCACTTTCATCATTTTTTAAATGTTTTCTTTTAATTTATTTGCATTATTTTTTTATTTTCTTATTTTAAACCAATCCAAAATCCCCTATAACCTAAGAACAAATTCTTTTCATAACAAAAGATAATCGAATAGTCTCTGTGGGATCGACCTAGACCTATCACTGCTATAGTTGTAGGTCTAGTTATTTTGAGTGGTGTTGAGACACGCTACGTCAGATATTATGGTTTCAAAAGGAAATAGAAAATACCAAGTTCTTTCATAAATTCGTCAAAACAAGGAGAAATATTAACAAAATTGCCTCACTACAAAAACCGAATGGTGGAATTATTAAGGAGTAAGAAGAATTAGGGAGGAACTTTATAATTATTTCAAAATATCATTAAGAGAGCGAGTTGTAAGGTGCTCCTCAATAAAATAGCTAAGAGAATTCATCTTCAATGAATTCTCAAAGAGCACATCAATTTTTTAACTAAACATGTCACTAAAGAAGAGATTGTATCCATTGTATTTCACCTAAACCCCAACAAATCTCTATATCCTAATGGTTTAAATGCCTGATTCTTTTAAAAGATTTGGCCATGGGTTGGTACAATAGTAGAGGATTTAGTCCTAGAATTCTTTAACAAGGGCACTATATTATAGGAAATTAATAGGGCATTCATTACTTTAGTCCCTAAGGTATTAATTCTTAGTTTTTATTGTATTATAGACCTATTTCATATCGAAACACTATTTACAAAATCATCTCTAAATCTTGGCCAATATACTCAATGCAGTAGTGGGCTAGGTAATACGAAATTCTCAAAGAGCATTTATTCATAACAAATTGATTGAGGGTAACATTCTATTGGCTCAAGAGCTATTCAAATATAACGATAGGAAGAATGGGCTACAAATTTATGCAATTAATCTTAATTTTCACAAGGCTTTGATTCTAATAGCTTGTCTTTTATCACCCATATACTTAAGGTTTTTAAATTCTCCTATCCTTTTATTAATTGGATCAAGCAATGTGTCACCACCAATGTTATAAGTACCGTATTAATGTCGATATCAGACTTAGTTTTTGTATGGTATTATACTTATACTAGTCAATATCGAGTACCATTTCGAGTAATTTTTAAAAATTATAAAATAGTCCCTAATTTTTATTTAAATTACAAAAATAGTCCCTCAATATATTGTGTTATATAATTCATAATTTTTATTCAAACTTGTTTGCAAAAGTCATATTAATATAAATTTAAAATAACAACAATCTATTTATTTCTAGTAATATTACTTTTCACATATTTCACATATAAAAAATAATCAAAATTAATATGAAAAAATGTCATTTGGTCTTCATACAAATATAAAATTAACAATAATAAAAAAGTACTTAAAATGTTATAATTTCATCATATAATAAAGAATAATTATATCAAAACATCAAATAAAAAAATAAAGTTTCATTAATCCATAAGTAATACAACAAGAATTCGTGCTGAAGAAAATAACCAACTAGAAATGAAATCTAAAAAAATATTTACAATTAAAAGTTTATATTTATATTGTATTATAAAATTTAACATATGTATGAAATATAAACAAAATTAAAAGAAGAGAATAAATGAAAGCCTATAACTTCATCCAATAAAATATTCGTTCAATTTGCATTACTTCAATTTTCATTTAGTACAAAATTTCATCATTAAGAGGATCCCCATTATCATAATCATTCAAATTTATTGCACCAAATGACATAGTAATACCTTCTTATCTAATATTACTTTCCAAGTCACTCTTATCTATTAAACTAGTTCCTTAAAATCCCAATCCACTAAAAAATCGATATAATCAAGGAAAATCAGATCTACAAAACTAATTTGTTCTAGTAAGAGTCCTAGTAAAAAATTAAATTAAATTATTAAGAGATTATATTCAACTTAAATCACAATAATATAACTTACTCAAATTTAGAGATTATAACTAACAAAGACTAAGTGTTTAATTTTTTGTGTTCCAATTTATTCCATTTCTTAGAATAAATGAATTTAAATATGATCCAATTTTTTCATATCTTGTTACACTCACACATTGACTCAAAATTAAACTTGCAAACCTTTGGAACTCTGAAACACCACTGTTAAATTGGTCATATCAAGTAACTATAAGATAACAAAAGTAACCTTATAAACAAAATAAATTGACTATTAATTTCCAATAAGTAAAAAAAGTGAACAAATATATACCTAGATTAAGTTTTGTCTTTGACAAATAGTAATATGCATCCTAAAAACACCATAAACCTCCATTTGTGAGATTAGGAAATCTTACATCATCTTATTGGCAATAATTGTTGTAATAGTTAAAAACATTCCCCTATTAACTTCAAATTCTTTTGTAAAACTTAGTATAAAATAAATACTAGGATTTAAAAATTCCCTAGCTACAAATAATAGAGAGGAAAGTTATCTTTCTCATCTCTCATTGATGACTACAAGATAATGTGTATATAAACAAGACATCTGTTTAGACTAGCTTTGATTGCTTCCTTCGACCTCTCTATAGTATCATGAAAATAACTCATTGTTATCTTCACATCACTATGATTTAGGCGAAGTACACTCACCAAAGGTTCACAAACTCAGATGACAAATTGACATTGAGACCAAAGTTTATGATCTTCAAGTATAATTCTAAAAGCCTCTAAGCCAACATTAGACTTAGCATGTTGAGATGCAACTCACTTATTAATTATAAACATTTATATCAACTCCTTCTTCATCATAACAAAACATTGAAATGATAATATTTAGTCTCAAATCTTGTAATAGTAGGATAATATAAATTTTTGCCAAAGTGAAATCCTTTCTCATCAAGTTTAGGACCCATGCATGATTACAGATGAACTCGGTCAGTCTTTTTGCTTTCTACACATTGTCATCAATGATAGGAAAGTATCCAACATCTCATTTATTTGTCAACATCATATTAATGCAATATGTGACACAAAGAGTCCAATAAAAGGAATTATTACTATTTTGCAATCTTTTCTAACTAATTTGTAAGTAGAATCATTGTTAGTACTGAACTAAATAATATTTTCTAGTCTAACTTTATTCACAACTTCATCAAATATCTAGAATAAAGTATCATAATTTCTAGCATGGTTAGATGCACTAACAAACTTCAAAAATATTGTCCCCTTAGTAGAATAAACCAAAAAATTGATAATATACTTTTACCTTCTATTTATCCAATCATCACACATAATTGAGCACCTATAAGTTACCCAAGTAATTTTTCTTTTATCCAAACAACTATTTATTTCATAAACTGAGCTGGTAAAAAGTTTACCTCTATAGTTATCATTTGAAGAAGCTTTATATCCTAAATTGTAAGAGGCAATAGTACCTACCATAGGCTGGTAATAATAAGATGAATGATATACTTGAATAATCATTGTTATGTTCACATTATGAGTCACTTGCTTATATTGCAAAGCATTACAGATTGAAGGCTAAACTCTATGAGTTGTTCATAGTGCAAAAAAGCTAGACACTTGTCTTGTTTTCTCACATCATATGCAATACTTTCTTCTTGATAGGTAAGAAATCTACCTTCAACATCATAAGTATCATCTTGACTATCAAAAAAGAAACTTTCACTACTAATTTCATAATTGAGTATTTTCTTTCTATCTTTCTCATGTTGATACTCTTCAAGCAAAGTTTTCATTTGCTACTTCACATTATGACTCGCTCTAACAAAGCTCAACATCAACTTTTATCCAAGCTAAATGCTTCTTTAATCTTGTGATTCCCTTACTTTTCAAATGCTAATTATAATATAAACAAATGGTATAGTTCTTCATTTCAAGAATCAATTTAACATGATCCTAAGTTGGATCATCAAATCTTTCTGAACGGCTGAAATATCAAGAATACTTGAAGTTCCCTTCATTTATCTATAAAAATAAATGACATATATAAAAAATAAATAACTCCATATCAAAATAAAGTTTGGTAAAATAACATAAAGAAATAAAGCAATAATAGTTTCTCAACAATCATATGATATAGACATTCAAATGAACTTGATGAACTCATATAAATGATTTCTTAAGAAATTTTGATGCTTAAGCACATTCTTTCCAAGAAATTTTCATATTGTGCTATTACATAAACTCAAAGCTATAACCCATTTTGTATTATTACATAATTCAACCACAAAGTTACAAATATAACATGTTTTGTGTGAGTGCAATTCAACCATAAAATCATAACTATAACTTATTTTATAAGATTACATAAATTCAACTACAACGCCATAACTATAGCTCATTTTGCATGATTACATAATTCAACTATAAATTCACAACTATAACTCATTTTCTATAATTACATAATTCAAATATAAACTCACAACTATAACTTATTTTGTATGATAACATAATTCAATCATAAACTCACAACTATAACTCATTTTGTATAATTACAGAATTCAACCACAAAGTCATAACTATAACTAATTTTGTATGATTACATAATTTATTTGTTTAATCATATAATTCAACCATAAATTAATTTATTTTTTATAGTCACACAATTCAATTTATAACTCATTTGATGACAACTACTTTATGACAATATATAACCCAATTTGTTTATACAAATTTTAATCTTTTATTCGTTAATTCTTCATTATGATTTTGTCAATAATTTTAATTTTTCATTAGCTAATTTTTCACTAACTTTAATTCTTTATTAAGACAATATTTCATTCACTAATGTTAATCAACATAAACAGGAATCAACATAATTTATTTTTAAAATAAGACAACATAATATTTTATTCAGAATTTCATATACAAAACAACACATATTTCACTCCATATTCCTCAAATCCCAAGAACACATATAAGAGATCGACAACATAAAACTTGATTATATTTTATTTCATTCAATAATCAACAAATTCAACACAGATAATAGTCACAACACATAACACAACACATGATTGACATTTGGCAACCTTGAGGCAACTAGGATGGCGAAGGACAACTATAGAGGATGATGGTGAAGGACAATGACAAAGGAAGATAGTGAGCCATGTGGGTTTCGCATAGAGGAAGAAAGTGGAGGATCTAGGATGAAAAAATAGAGAGTTGTGTAAGGTTGGGCAATGGGTTGTGTAGATTGCAAAGGATGAAGGCAGACTAGTTATGAGTGTGATGGGTTGCGAGCTTATAATTGTGGCATAGAAGGAGACGAGTGATGCAGTGACTAAATTGGAAGTTAGTGAGGCTGAGAGCTGAGGCTTAGGCATTGAGCAGATTGCAAAGAGAGTGAGTAGGGGTGACCAAATATTGTGGGGGACGGGGGGAGAGTGATTGAGTTAGGCTTCAATTGTAATTTAAGGTGGGTTAACTTTTATTTTTGCAATTTAGACCTCTAATTTCTTAAATTTCCAAATCTAATTGATACTCAACCAGTATTTTATATAGCAGCCAATATTGAAAGCTAATACTATACTGATCCATTTAGCATCATTTTAAAATCAGTGTGATAAGTGCATATTTGTCTAATATTTATGTTTTAATTATTCCTTTTTATTCCTCTTATTGATTTAATTATTGGGACTTAATTTGATTTAATATTTCCTTGTAGGGAATGATAATATTCGCATGATGTAGGAAATTAAGAGGAAAACAAGGCACAAGTCGACTTACACCACATAAGTCGACTTGTGGAGGAGCGGAGATGAAGATTTTACGGAAAACATTGCTACAAGTCGACTTACAGGTTTCCACAAGTCGACTTACAGGTTGCCACAAGTCGACTTACAGATTTCCACAAGTCGACTTACAGGTTTCCACAAGTCGACTTACACCACATAAGTCGACTTATCGAAGAGCGGAGATGATGTTTTTACGGAAAAAATTCCTATAAGTCGACTTACACATCACACAAGTCGACTTATGGGTATAGCATCAAGTGAGGCCCATCAGAAGTGTTAGAAATTAAGGGCCCACTTCATACAAAAACCCTAGGGGGCTTAAATAGAATGAACGAAGACAACTTTTGGGAGCAAGCCGCTATTAGGAGACAGGAACGAACGGTCGTACGGTGTGGAGAACAGGAGGAACGACGACAGATCTCGTGGATCGCATTCAATCATTCCGTTTTCTAGTTTTTCTTCTTTTCCTTGTTATTTAGATTGTGTCAATCAAGAATCTTGTTTTGTTTAATTTCGTTATGAGTAGCTAAGTTATTTTAGTTAGGGAATTCCAACTGTTATGCTTTGACTCGTGAGACCTATTGTTCTGATTATTTGGTTTATAATATTCGTAATGTTTCCGTTTTACTGTCATTGTTTATTAATTGATTCTGCGATTAGGGCCCGATTGTAGAATTAGTTAATTTGCATATCGCCAACTGATTTATTTGGTGGTGTTAACTGGGTGATTGGTGTGTGTGGCAATTGACACTAGGACATAGTACTTGTCTGATTTCGTGTTGAGAAACTTGCGATCTAACTAGATGAAGCATG
>JAOQMR010000002.1:17960833-17973707 GCA_027563865.1 Erythroxylum pelleterianum
ATCCGAAAGTTTCAGTTTTGAATTACGTGTTATGTGGGTTTGGTCAGGTCCTTTGTGAGTCAGTGCACTGTCTCTACATGTTTATACCCTTCTCCCGGCTGCCCGCAAGAGGCAATGGAGCTCCGATTACGGACTCCCTTCACGGCTACACTGGACTGCTATGCGGGAAAGTGTACTACGTCATGTTCACGACTGCACAGGACCGCTATGCGGGAATGTGCAGTATGTCTTGTTAGGACCGAGCCAAACCAATTGTGATGGGTTACGTGTTTTTGATTTGTTTATGATGTGATGCATTCATGTTTGAAATTGTGCATGATTTGTAAAAAAGTTTGAGAACTTGAGAACTGAGAAAGTAAATTTTCAATTAATGAATTTCGAAATTTGTTTATGAATGTTTTGAAAAAAAATGAAAATGAGTTTTTGGATAAATTTCCAAATGGAAAATGTTTGAAAAATTTGAAAAGATAATTTTTGCTTATGTTTCAATTTATAAATATATTATCCACGAGCTTCTCAGCTCAACCCCCCTTTTAACCCAATCTCCAGGTATTCGAGCAAGAGATCGGATGAAAGAGCGTCAAGTTCGATTTTGCCGCATTTGTATTTTTGCGTAAGTTGAGAATTGATATTGTTTTTGGCTTGAATTGCCTTTTGTGTATATAACGCAGTTATTACGGGATGTATATGAATTCGAGACTTGGATATTGATTTTATGATCATAATTGAGTATGATTATGCTTATGTTTGTAATTGGATATTGAATGAGGATTTTTGCATATGGATTTGAGATATTGAATGTGGTTGGGATTGATTGAGATTGTATATGATAGATTGAGGATTTATGAAGTGTTTAGAACTAAGATTGTGTTGTTGCTGGTGTTTGGATTCCGGACGGGAGGTCCGATGTTGCCTTGTGTTGCTTGGGATATGTATTCGAAGTGAGTTTCTTTTGTTTTAAATTTTTGGGCTGTCAAAATACAGTCGTTATGCTGCCGAAATTTCGGTAAAAATGGGTTTAAAAATGATGTGAAGAAGAATAAGAATAAGAACTTAGTTTGGTACAGTTGAGATTTAGTTACAAAGAAATGAAAAGAAAGAAAGAACGGGAATATGAGATGAAATTATGTATGAGTAAGAAAAATCAAGTTATGGAGTTTATGGAATTGATTAATTTCAAATGGCATATTAGAATGGTATTGATTAAAGATGGATGAAAAAAAAATTATACCGATTTTCGGAATGGTTAGTCTAGGTTATCCAACGCGATCAGTTTGCTATGCTTCGTGTTTGAAACGGATGTCGGTGTTTGTTTCAGTTTGATTACTTCGATCGCTTTGTGATTCGTATTCCGATTCGCGACTTTCCGCACTTTGTTTCGCGTTTCATTTTCCGTTTTCGTTTCCATTTTTCGGTTGGGATCCGGTTCCCGGATCGGGTCCCAACACTAAAAGTTAAGTAGATCCACTCTTACTTTTTATAAGGCAAAAGCCTATGGAAAGTAAGTGCTAATACATATTCATCATAGTTTATGAAACAACTTCTTTGATTAAGGAACCACCTTTAGCCCAACATATTATGTAAGAATAAAAGACTTAGACAATAATAATCATCCTTACTACTTAAAACTGAAGACAAACTATTTATTTTGATTAAGGAAAAGAGAAAAGAAAGAACTTTAAAAAGCTAGAAATTGAATGCCTTGCTCCTTCACATTTAAGCTCTATATATAGCCTCCAAAACCCATATGAAAATCTTATAGTAATGATCCTTTAAATCCCCCATATCATATCTTCAATGATTTTCACTCAAATTTGACCAAAATAAAGTTTTAAATCACTTTTAACATAATTTTCTTTTGAAATTTAAATTTTGAAATTTTTAGTAAACATGCCCTCATCTAAGATTTAGATTTCACTTTGATTTTTGTAATTTGATATCAATTTGCAAAATAAAATATTTTATTAGCCTAAATCTTCTTGATTCACTCTTGATTATTATTGAGATTTCTTGTCTATTTAAATTTTTAAATTTAGATTAAGGCTCATGTATTTTTATACTCAAATGGCATCTTCTTAACTTATCCAGCAGAAATAAATAAAATATAAATTTTGAACATATTAAAATACATTATGAAAAATTTTGAATACTAAAACTAAGATAAAATTATGACACATAAGGGTTATAACTATGCAAAGCACTACAACCCAAAGTATCTTTCTTTTTATGGCTGGTTATACTGGGCAGAATCCCTGCATTATACAACCTAACTTACCTCAACAACCCCGATCTATGTCCCCTACGCCTTCTATTTTTCTCATGTGGCTACGCCAAATAAGTACGTGACTCAATAAACATTCTATGCCAGCTAGGGACCTAAAGTAAAGGGTTGTAGGAAATCCTCAATCGAATCATATCCAACCCCCAACTAGAAATGAAGAGCGCATTGGGTAGCTAGATGTATCTCCTATGGTTAGAAAGAAATTTAAGAATCTTTAAAAACTCAGCTACCAATAGTGACCTACCTGTCCACAAAATCAAAGCTCACCTAAGGATCCAGTTGCAAATTAATCGGTTTTAACACAAAGGAATGCATGAATGCAAAAGAGAAGAAAATTAAGAATAAGGGCAATAGTTTAAAGGGAAGGTACCTCAAAAGAAGAGATAGGGCCTACTCCTGACTAGCTTATCCCAATGTTCCTGAACCACCATTAACAGCTTAACCTGGGATGATAGAATTTTATCATAATCGTGGACTAGCATAATAAACATAATTTTGTACAAACTTCGATTAATTAGATGTCAATGATACTTCTCTCATACGTGTCATTAGGCTTGTGTTCATGGGCTTGCTATGATAGGTAGGCTTAGCCTATGTATTATAATGCATAGGAGGCCCTACTGCTAGCCAACCTTAAATACAATAGCCCCATTGAGAACTATACGGGTTTCTAATCAGGTTTGGAATAGCAGTAGTCAATCCTCTACGTCTTTGTCACTGTGTTTCACAGAAAATAACAATGGACTCAATGTTTCCTCAATTTTCAGGTATTTGTCTATACAATTTTTGAATCAATTATAGGGTTAATTAATTGTGTTGATTAATTATGAGATTAATTTGTAATTTTGTGTTGATTTTTCTTCAATTCACCTCAAGGATTCAAGCCAGTCCTCATAATTGGTCCCATTTAGATTAATCAAAGAATTTAAAGTTGGAAATTGATACAAAGCAGGGAGATTTAACAAATGTATCAACAACTAGCAAAATTGGGAAAACAACATAGCTAGGTTCTCATGCAATTACAATCCTGTCTAAAGGTCCCGAATTACAACACAGAGCACCCAGAACATTAAATTATGCCCTAAAGCTAATATCGATAGGATACTGAAAACTCAAAAACATAATTCAATGAATTAAACAAAGCATTAAAAACTACATTGATAAAGACAAACTGATAGGGTAAGTGCATCATTAACATAGTATCTAATTTATGCCTAATAACAATACCACAATAGCACTTTGTACTAATTGGTTTCACGATAGGCAAGTTCACAATTATACAAAATGAATGACAAGAGTCCAATAACACAACCCAAGATTGCCCTATAGGTTCTAGTTAGCACCACAATTGAAAAATTAACCATAGTAATCATATAATATAACATTATATGCATAGCCGAAATTCAAAATTAATTTTGATGCATAACCACATTAACACTGAGAGTGCACAAGACCCCACAAGCCCAAATAATACCAGAAACAAGCGCAAAAATTTTTAGGAAAAAATTCAGATAGTATAATATATTTTTATCAATTTTAAAATTCGAGAAAAATAAAAATAAAATTTCTATTATTCACAAAATTCCAGAAAAATATTGCTAATAAGAACTAGGCAAATGGAGCAAACTAGAAAAATTTGGGACAAAACAACCAAGGGAGAAGGCCGCACGCGCTAGCACGCGCCATCTTCGCTCATGGGAAAAGGCCAGCCTGGTCGGGCTGCGGCTTCCTCACCCAAAACCCTGTAATTTGCGTCACCCGACCTTGTTCATGACCCGGCTCAGAAAAATGGTGATATCTTGCTCATTCTTGATCCATTTTCAACGAAATTGGTGCCATTAAATTCAGAATTTAACGATCTATAAAACCCCTTAATCAATTTCACAAAAAAAGCTACTAAGAATGGTTCAAAAAAATCGAAGAGGAATGGTAATGGTTTGCGATTTCGAGTTTTGGAGTTTTCAAAAGACAACAACAAATTTAGCAAAATTACCACACGCTTTGACACCAAACCGAAGCAAGTCAACAACAACAAAAAACGATTTCATAGAAATTAACAAAACATATTTCTAAATCAATAAATTAACAAAAAAATGAAAAAAAAATAATCTAAAAAATTACCCAAACTTAGCAGTCACAATTAGGGTTAATTGGCTCTGATACCAATTGAAGAAAAATCAACATGAATTACAGATACCATTTATGTGCCTTCTACGAGAAGGAATTTGATTTTAGTTTCTGTTTTACACAGTTGTGGATACATTTTCTATATAATCAATATTGGTATTGTTTTGTACTATGATTCTACTATTGTTGGTTCTACAATTATGCGTGATGGATTGTTTATGCTAATTGCCAATTCTTCTCATTTTGACCGACCGCATGATGATGTTAATGCTGTTGTTGGAAAGAAATGTGAGAGAGTTACTGAAAAATCTTCTATGTTGTGGCCTAAACGATTAGGAAATATCTCTAAGGAGAGAATGGAGAGGTTGATTAAGGAAACTATTTTGCATGATTTGGACTTCTCTGATTTTGACACTTGTGTTGATTGCATAAAAGGGAAGTTTATAGCTAAAGTAAGACAGGAGAAAATGACTAGGAAGGAGGAACCATTACAAATAATTCATATAGACATCTGTGGACCCATTACTCCTATTGCCATGGGAGGCTATAGGTACTTCATCACCTTTATTGATGATTTTTCTCGATACGGTTAGATTGAATTGTTGCGTGAGAAATCTGAGTCCTTGGATGCTTTTAAGTCACTGAAAAATGTTATTGAATTGCAACTTGGGAAGCAGATCTAATGTGTAAGATCTGATAGAGGTGGTGAGTATTATGGTCGGTATGATGAAACTAGTAGAAACCTGGCCCTTTTGCTAGATACTTGCAAGATTGTGGAATTGAAGCACAATATGCCATGCCTGGCACTCCACAACAAAATGGGACTGCAGAGAGACGAAATCGTACTCTAATGGAGATGGTTAGGTGCATGCTTAGTCACTCCACCTTACCAGATTTCTTATGGGGAGATGCTTTGAGGACTACTGTTTATGTTCTTAATCATGTGCCTAGTCCATGATTTGATTTGGGGCTATAAGGCTGAGATAAGGGCTTATAATCCTCAGCTGAAGAAGCTTGATCCTAGAACCATTTTGGGTTACTTTATTGGGTATTGTACTGGCTCAAGAGGTTCAAGGTTCTATTGTCCCAATCACACTACTAAAGTTATTGAATCAAATCGGGCTATCTATTTTGAAGGGTACATGGAACATAATGAAAGACATGAGTCTCGTATTGATGATTTCAGAGAGGATCGTGTTATTATTCCTACACCTATTATTTTTTATCCTGAGGCAATTCAGTCTCCTCTGATTCATGATGATGTTATTGATCTAACAAATGATGTTGAAATCCCTCAACAGGTTGGCATTGATACTCAAGTCCCAGATGTGGTTGTAGTTCCACCTAGAAGATCTGAAAGGATTCCTAAATCCACTGAGTCTTCTAAATTCCGAGACTATTACATTTACTTGGAGGAGCATGAATTCAATTTAGTTGAAGACTCAAATCCAATTTGTTTTCAGGATTCCATTTCTGGTCCTCGTTGTTCACAATGGTTGGCAGCCATGGAAGCTGAGCTGGCTTCTATGAGTATGAATGGCATTTGGGATTTAGTGGAATTACCTAGCGGTTGTAAGACTATTGGGTGTAAATGGGTCTTTAAGACTAAACGTGATGCTAGACGTGAGATAGAAATGTACAAAGCCAGACTTGTTGCAAAAGGGTATAACTAGAGGGAAGGTATAGACTATAAAAAGACTTTTTCCCCAGTCTCTACTAAAGATTCATTACGTATTGTTGTTGGACCCTGAACGTTTCTTAGAAATTAGAACTATTAAATGAGAAATTTTGTTGATTAGTTATGAGTAAAGAACAAATAAATTAAAAATTCTTGAATTAGAATTGATAGATAAGATTAAAGTAGTGAATGAGAAATGGGAAGAGTAAAGATGATAGTTAGAAGTAAAATAAAAGCAAAAATGAAGTTGAATATGTGTAGTAAATTTATGAAGAATATGTATATATGTGTATATTCTGTTATTGGTGTTCATGATTAATCATGGATTATAATTTCTTTCAGGATGTTATTGAGCTGAGAATGAGGAGTAAATGAATTAGAAAAGGTGATCTTGGTATAAGTTGTGTTAAGGAAAGATTTGAAAACAAAATGGGTAGTTTGATCTTGAAAATATTCACTTAGTATGCTTCAGTCTTTTAGACACAACATTTTCTTTAGTTATCCAAATAAGATGATTCTTGATTTGGATTAAACTACAAGCATATGGCTATATTTTTTTATGAAGACATCAAATTTAAATTCTATCTCTAAGAGTCTCAAAATTTTGTCATGAAGTTGAGAATTGGGTGCAGTACATTGGTGGAGGAATGTAAAGTTCATGTTCTGATTTCAGAGGAAAAACTGGACTAATTTAGGCTAAATTAGTTAAAGTTGCCTTCTAGAAAGTTGTAGGTTATCTTACTAGCTTTCCAGCGGTACATAGTATGAAATGTTTGGGCATAGGAGTCAAAAGTCATGGTCCTTAGAAAGAGAGATGCTTAGGAGTGTTAAAGTTGTATCGTCTATAAAAGACGCTACATCTGTGATTACGTCATGTTAGATGACGTCATTTTGTCTAAGACTTTGCATCGTCTTAAGTTGACTCCTTTTGTCTGTTTTACCGCATTCGTCTACCTTATGTCATTCGTCTTCTCCGCTTTCATCTATTCCGCATTCATCGGCCTTGTGGTATTCGTCTGCTATTCCGCATTCGTCTGCTTGGTGGCATTTGTCTGCTCTGCCTTCGTGTGTTCCGCATTCGTCTGCCTTGTGGCATTCGTTTGTTGTTCCGCATTCGTCTGCTTGATGGCATTTGTCTGCTCCGCCTTCATCTGTTCTGCATTCGTCTGCCTTATGGCATTCGTCTGCTATTCCGTATTCGTCTGCTTTGTGGAATTCGTCTGCTCCGCCTTCGTCTATTCCAGATTCGTCTGCTTTATGGCATTCGTTTTCTTTGTAGCATTCGTCTGCTCCTCATTCGCCTGCTTCTCCGCATTCGTCTGCTTTTTCGCGTTTGTCAGCTTCTCCGCATTCGTCTGCTTCTCTACATTCTTCTCATTCGTCATCTTTTCTGCGCTTGTCAGCTTTTTCGCATTCGTCTGCTTTGTAATCACTCGTCTGCTTTCTGTTTTCTTTACAGTTGACCCTCCGCTTCTTTTGTGCACTGTCCTTCTTAAATCGTCTGGTTAAAGTATTGACCTTCCAGATGATAGAATCTGTCTTCAAGGTCTTCACAAAATTGTAGATCTTGAAGTCCTCTTTCAAACCATCCAAAGAACGCCTTAATCCGATATCTGTAGAGAAAGTTACGGCAATTTTCTCAATCTTGTATCGTCTGATGATGTCTCATCATCTATAAGTGACATCATATCATTTGTTCCTATTTGGTCTTCATGAAAGTTTTAGCTCTTGAAGTATTCTTTCAAACCATCTAAGAATTATCTTGATCTGACATCTATATTGAAAGTTATTCCAATTGTCCCAAGACAGGTTCAATATGATTGAGGACCAAATCTTGTTTGATTCTTCCGGCCATAATTTTGTTATCCGACCTCCAAATGAAGTGATTCTTGAACCCATAGATTCCTAACACTTTTCTTTTTATGTATCCATGAAAGTTATAGCTTTTGATGTTGTTTTGAAAAGGGTTGATTGAATCAAGGTAAGGGTATTGATTGGAAGAGTATGAATTGGATGTTTTCTTAACATACTTCAGTATTTTAATGATTTCTGGATCGGTAGAGCCCCAAATGAGATGATTTCTGATTTGTGGGAAACTAGAGACACAAAATTGTAATTCAGTCCCTAAGATTTTCAAATTCTGGATGGAAGTTAGGAATAATGTAATGTTTCAGCCTAATAACAAGCTGAAAGTGTTTGGGGTAATACTTCAGATTTCTGAACCAAATTAAATGATTTTGGTGTCATTAGAATCTTAAGACAAAGGGATTTTTTTTCTGAATTAAAGTATTAAGGTTATAGAAATGTTCAAGGATATTTTTGACAAGACACTTAAGGTTAAAAGAACATAAGCTTATAAAGAAGGGTGAAATGGACTTTTTGGACTCATTAAAGGTAGAAATGGAAGAAAAAATTATGGTCTTGCATTTTAAGAAGAGAGAAGAACGAAAATTGAAGAGAAAAAGAGAGAGTGTCATGAAGAAGAGAGAGAAATACAAAGAAAAGAAGAGAAGGAGAGAAAGAAGAGAAAATAAGCTAGGGCTTCAATTGTGCTAGCCTTCAAGAGAGATTTTGGGGTTGTTCAAGAAGGAAAAAAGGGAGAGGAAGAAAAGAGCTTCCCTTTGAGCTAAAGATCCCTTCATTTGGTAAAGAATGAAGATAAGATCATTTTTAAATTTTTGGATTTTTGGAAGGATTTTAGTTCATGGAGTTTAGAAAATGCATGGGTTTAAGTATGCTAGAACCAATTTTAGTGATTGTACTTTGTGGGACTTTCAATTGAAAACCCTATTGAGTGAGATTTTTGTTATTGTATATAGGGATCAAAGAGGCAAGAGGAACAAGAGAAGAGGCTTTTTAAGTTTATGAAATCAGGTTTTCAGAAATGATTTTCGAAATATCTCATGTTTAAGAAAAATCAAGTTTCGGAAAGGTGCCATTGTGAGCGACAAGTTGACAAGTTAAGAAATATGTGTTATGTGGGTTTGTGGTGGTACCCTAAGTTAAGTCACGTCACGTTGACCTACCTGCTAGTGGCATGGAGCTCCTTCATGGACTCCCATAAGCTCACGGCTACACAGGACCATTATGTGAAAATGTGTAGTGCATTCTATTTTGGATCCACTCGAACCAATTTGATGTACTATTGTGACCATTTTGATATGCTTATGTGCTCATGACAAGAGTGGTGCATTCATGTTTTGTAAATTGTGAATTTTATGACATGATAAGAATTTGAGAAAAATGTACTTTATGGATTTCAATAAGAATTTTCTATGACAAGTGAATGTTTTCAAAGGGTTTTTTCTTATTTTCTGTTATAAACTGTTACCTACGAGCTTTCAAGCTCACCCCCTTTCTGTCCCATCTTCAAGTGATAGCTAAGAGATCAAGTGATCAAGAGCCTAAGGGAATTGCTTCAAATTTGCTATTATGTATTTTTGTAATAAGCCAATGGTGTGGCTTTTGATATGTAAATAAAGTTTTTCAAACTCTTTTGCTTTAATAATGAATTGAGAGATTGAAGTAATTTCGATTGTGTATGGCCATATTGACTTTCTTGTTAAAAGGGTTAAGTTGGAGGAATAAGTTTGTTTTGATGTTTGACTATTGTGGGCACGCCACCCTTGTGGGATGATGCCTAATAAGGGTTCATGGAAATAACCCTATAGGATAATATGCTCAGTATAATGATTTCGCAAGAGTTGGGTTCCAGAAACAAATGGGATCCAACAATTGTGATGGCTTTAGTTGCTCATTTTGATTTGAAGCTTCATCAAATAGATGTGAAAACTACTTTCCTAAATGGTGATTTGTATGAAGACGTGTTCATGAATCAGCTTGCTAGTTTTGTTAAAGGTGAGGCACACAGGGTATGCAAATTGAGAAAATCCATTTATGGGCTGAAACAAGCCTCCAGACAATGGTACTTGAAGGTTGACTAAATTGTTTGCTCCCTTGGCTTCAAGGAAAATGTTGTTAATCAATGCATTTACTTGAAGAATGGTGGGAGAAAATTCATTATTCTTGTCTTATATGTTGATCACATTCTTTTAGTTAGTAATGATATCGGTTTTCTTTCTGAGACTAAACAAATGTTGACAACTCATTTTAATATGAAAGATTTTGGCGATACTTCTTTTGTTCTGGGCATTGAAATTCATTGTGATAGATCTCGTGGTGTTCTTGGTTTGTCTCAGAAAAGATATATTGAAAGGATCTTGAATAGATTCAATATGAAGACTTGTAATCCTTGCAGTGCACCCATCCAAAAGGGTGACAAACTCTCAAATAGCCAGTGTCCTCAAAATGATAAAGATAAGTCAGAGATGGAAAAGGTCCCATATGCTTCTGTTGTTGGCAGTCTTATGTATGCTCAAGTTTGTACACGTCCTGATATTGCTTTTGTTGTTGGTGTACTTGGGAGATACTTGAGAAACCTTGGAATGGGTCATTGGCAAGCTGTGAAACGAGTTATGAGGTATTTACAAGGTACTAAAGATTACATGCTCACTTACAGGATATCTGATCACCTTGAGGTGATAGGTTATTTTGATTCTGATTATGATGGCTGCCCTGATAATCACAAATCCACATCAGGATATATCTTTATGCTTGCTGGAGGAGCTGTCTCTTGGAAAAGTGTTAAACAAACACTTACAGCAACTTCAACTATGGAGACAAGTATATGGGCTGTTACGAAGCCTCTCGACAGGCAATATGGTTGAGGAATTTCATTTCTGAGCTTCATCTTGTGTAGAGAGTGTTTCCAAACCTCTAACCATCTATTGTGATAATTCTACTGTGGTGGGCTTTTCTCAAATATGTAAAAACTCTAAGCGTTTGAAGCATTTTGATACAAAGTATATGTTTGTTAAAGAGAAGGTTGAGGAGTTTTAGGCTCGTATAGAACATATACCAACCGATTTTATGGTGGCAGATCCTCTAACCAAAGGCTTGACTATTAAGGCTTTTGTAAATCATGTAATCCGTATGGGTCTATTTAGATTTTTTGATGCCTTGGATTAGTGGGAGTCTGTCTTTTATGATAATATTGATAGCAGCATTGTATTTGACTATTTTGTTATTCAGTCTAGAGACTTTTGCTTATAATGTTGCTATTATTATTATTGTCATATACTTTATTGATATACTGTGCAGATATATTTAAATGTTTGTATATATATGTGGCATTTTGTTGTAGACATTTTGTACCCAGTCTTATTTTGTTGTTCTGAGATATTTTGTTAAATCTCAGTTGGCATTTTGGGTGGATGCTTGGGCCATTTTGTTTGGAATTTCACAAACAGATCACCATTTTGTGTGCATTTTCTTATGACACATTCTGTATAGGTCATTGAGGTATAGTTATCTTGCATATATGTTATCAGTACTCCTATCGAGTCTGATTTTTATACTGTTGAGGTACTTATAACCTCATTTTGGACTTATAATTGAGAGATTATTGGCTTTACTTTGACATCCTATTGTGACTACATATTGTTATATTAATCTGGGGATTTGTTTATGTTGTTCATTGATGTTTGTTATGTTGTCCAAGTGAGAGAATGATAGAATTTTATCATAATTGTGGACTAGCATAATAAACATAATTTTATACAAACTCCGATTAATTAGATGTCAATGGTACTTCTCTCATACGTGTCATTAGGCCTGTGTTCATGGGCTTGCTATGATAGGTAGGCTTGGCACATATATTGTAATGCACAAGAGGTCCTATTGCTAGCCAACCTTAAATACAGTCGCGCCTATTAAGAACTGTTCGGGTTTCTAATCAAGGTTTGGAATAGTAGTAGTCAATCCTCTACGTTTTTGTCACTGCGTTTCACAAAAAATAATAATGGAATAAGTGTTTCCTCAATTTTCATGTATTTATCTATATAATTTTTTAATTCAATACGTTGTAATTATAAAGTTAATTAACTGTATTGATTAATTATGAGATTAACCTATAATTTCGTGTTGACTTTTCTTGATGGAAACAAAAGGAAACTGATCAACATGCAGCACATAACGAGGGAAGAGAAGTCCATGAGCACTAACCTCTTGGGTTAAAGGATCGACTAGGGGTGGAGCTGGATCAAGAGAGACGTTCATGCGATGACGAGGAGTTGACACGGTAATGGACGGCTACTGTAGCAAGTAGCTTGTCAGGCAGCAAGAATACACGTGCTAGGTAGGAAGGCTAACTTGTACCCTGGTAAGTGGTAACCTGTACATCATCTTTTAGCCTTTGTTTGGATGGAGGGAAAACAAGAGAAGAGAAAGTAAGATAATTGTATTTCTCTTGATTTCTATTGTTTGGACAAGAATAAGCAAAAGGAAATGGAGAGAATTGAGAGGAATTGAAGGGAAATTTGGGACATTTTTATTTCCCACCAAATTGGTGGGTAAGGGAGGGAAATGCAAGATAAGATAAATAAATTACTATTATATCCTTCTTTAACTCAGACTTTTTATCTAGTGCCTTTGTTGTTGATCCTTCAAGCTACTTCAGCATCTAAGACTCGATCTAAGCTCTCCTACTCTAACTCTTAACATTTTGCTCTCTCTGTGAGACATGGAGTAATTTATCAATAACTGTTTTTTTACAAGCTCTTTACAATAATATCGTCTTGCATATAGAGATGGCCATTATGAAATGCATGGGACAATTAAGTTTAGAAAGATGTTGAACAATTGATGGAATACATATAAGTATAGATTTTTTGCTTATGGAGTAAACAATCTTGTGCAGATTTTTTGCTTGTGGAGTAAATATAAGTATA
>JAOQMR010000002.1:17973807-17984708 GCA_027563865.1 Erythroxylum pelleterianum
AAATAAAGATTGAAAGTGTGAGAATTGGAAGAATTAGTGAAAGTGTTAAATTTGATGAATTTAGAAAGTTTGACTTTAGGAGATGAATGGTTTTAAGTTTGTGCTTCGAGGTTGGGTTCCGGTAACGGGTCCCAGCAATAAGTTTCAATTCCCTCTTTTGATAAATTAGGAAAACAAACAAAGAAAGGAAATCGCATTTCTCTTCTATTCTTTTTTCCTCAATATTCTTTTCCCTCAATATTTTCTTTCCTTTTCCCTTGTGCAACTAAGGATCCAAACAAAGGGTTAGTGAAAATTTTGTTTTCAGAAAAATCTAAATTTTGAGATTTGAGAATTATTGATAACTTTCAGACTTCTTATTTCCTTTTACGTTATTTAAAAGTATGTATATCCCATGCGGATCGAAAACGCACAGGTTCCTTAGGAGCTAACGACTATCAGTCACAGGTTCTTTGGTCTGCGGAAGAGCAAGGAACTCGACAAAGATCCAGTCTTTAATTCAATCATGGTATGTCATTGCTATTTCTGCCTTCAAGTTCTTTACTTTTCCCTCATCTCCTCTTTATTGTTTTCTCCCCGGCAACCTGAAGCTTGTTAGGGTTGTATTTACTTCTTTTTTTCTTATTGCTTGTGTTTTCCATTTTGAGCCTGTGCTATGCTTAATTACGTGGTAGCGAACTGATTTAAAAGGTTCAGAACTGTTATTGGTCCAATTATGTATACCCTTTTGTCTCACTGCTTCAATACCTTTTGCTTCAGAGATGAGAGATCTCTTCTTTTTTCCTTTTTCCTTTTCTTTGTTTTTTAGTTTTTTATTCGAACTTTCAAATATCTGCTTGTTGTATCATAAAAGGAGTACTTTTTTTGGGAGTATTTTCTTTTTTGAAGTTGAAGAATTAAACTAAGATCTAAAATAGGAGTTTTGCTGTAAGGTGTTGGTGAAGGAAAGTGGCCGTAGCTATAAATCTTGATTTATACAACAGCATTTCCAAATGAGTTAAACTTATGTTATCTATTTGAGTGAATGCTGGGATTAGCTGCAGGAAGTAAGTGATCATCTTCGTATTGAATTTGATTGCAGTATCTGAACAATAGCCTAATTTTCTGAGATAATGTTGCCATGTTTTAGGGGTTGATGATTAGCATCACGTGTAAGGACCACACAAAAGATGCTGGAAAGATATTCTTTTCCCTGTTCAGTTTTCTACTATCCTTTTTATTTTGGCTTGATAAGAGTCACTTAAGCTTCTTCTATGCAAGTCTCTGAGTGATATAAATACGAACACGTCCAGATACTGAGTAGATATGTCCAGACGCAATTAAAGATTCTAATGTCATTTGGATTTGTATTTTTATTTACTTGTTTATATTATATTTCTTTGACCCTTTCTTTCTATTTTTCTTTCCTTTTCTATTTTTCTTTCCTTTTCTAATGTCATAAGTTTCAGTGAATGTCATACGAGTTCATGGATTTCCGGAAGCTCTAAAGTTCGATTCCTTTTATATTTGTCAGGATGATCCTGAGTTAGAAGCAATTAGACAAAGAAGAATGCAGGAACTCATGGCTCAGCGAGGCATGGTAATCTGTCACTGGGTTTTATGTGTATACAGGATTACTATTAATTAATTGTCACCAAGTGTGATCGGTATATGACGTCCTTAACTCATACTTTGTATTAACAGGGAAATCAGCAGAATGCTGAACAGCAGAAGGCTCAGGAAGATGCAAAGAGGTCAGCTTCTATCTCTCATTTTTAGTAATGTTCTGCAAATTTCAGACTGATTTCCAAGTTATATAAAGAGTTTTTCTTAGAAAATGAACAGAGTAAATTTTATTTCATTTTTACCTCACATTTTCATTGTCTTCGTTTTTTTTCTCTGAAATTGATCTAATTGCTTTCTTGTTTCCAAAATGCTTGATGAAATATTGAGTCATTCAGTTAGTTTCATGTACAACAAGTTCCTGTTAATGAAACAGAAAATTACTTTTGGGACATGGTTACCATTTTTTTTTATTGTATTTTATTTGGAACTTGTGAGTGAAAGCTTTGTAACCTGTGCACTATATGATGTAGGGATGCTGAAGAGCGAAGACAAATGATGCTTAGTCAGATTCTATCCTCTGAAGCTCGAGAAAGGCGTTAGTTCAAACTAAACTTCAAACTAGATGTTCTAGATTGGATTTGCACTTTGTTTCATGTTATTATCCTAAAACTGATATTGTCTAGTGGTAATGATGAAAACATCAAACCCATGGGTCCCATATTTATTATTAATTGACTTCTTTTCTTGGTGTTGTAGGCTAATTGTGAGCTTTTATGTGGGGGATTTGTTCGTGATGCTAAATATACCGATTGGAATAGATTCTATTAGTTATAATAGCCTTCATTTATCGGATGTAGAAGTGATTGATTAAAATATCACCCTTCTATAATTCAACAGCTGGCAATGATTGTTTCCTGCAGTTAAGAAGGATTTGGAGTGTTGATTTCACTTTTCATTTCTTCCGAATGTTATATACATTAACCTGCTTTGATATCATCTACGCAGTTGCTCGAATTGCATTGGTGAAACCTGAGAAGGCAAGAGGAGTTGAAGATGTTATATTGAGGGCTGCTCAAATGGGTCAGATGGTTGAGAAGGTATACTAGTGTTTTTTCCTTTTTTTCCTCCCTATTCTTATTGGCATTGCAGTTTTCTTGAAAAGTAGCGTGCAATTTTTTTCTCTGAATCTTTATCCTTTGAAGGTTTCTGAGGAGAGGCTTATCTCACTGCTGGAACAAATCAACAATCAAACAACTAAACAGACGAAAGTCACGGTAACCCCTGAAACTACTATTTACAATCATGCAACAATGTTCACAAGATTCTGATATTTTTCTGTAATTACCTCTGATTCCTCAGATCCAAAGGCGGCGAAATGTTCTAGAGGATGATGATTAACTAGCTGTATCATGCAGTACAATGTGTGCCAACACCTTGTTTGTGGAGAAGAGTGAGATAGTATGGGTCTTTCATGCAGTATTTTGTATTCTCGTATTGACCATTTATTCAGCTGTTCCTATCATTTTCATACACACAAACATCTCTGTTTGATGATTAATGTGGATGACGTTGACAAAAAACTACCCCTCAATACTTGAACAGTGGCGTGAGAGTCGATTAATTATAAGCACCAGATGGACTGGCAATGATCAGCTTCAAAATTGAAATTAAGGCTGTCATTGTCATAACTGCTTGCAATTGGATGGTTCTGATTTTCTCCAAATTGTTCTTGCTGTGGTGTTATGATGTGAGATCGTCTGGATTTGGTCTAAGCAGTTTTTCCTTAAATTTCGAGTTCTAATCTTCCCATCATAGCATAACAAATTTCGAGTTCTAATCTTCCCATCATAGCATAACTCTTCAGTATCCTAATGAGCATGTCAAGAATATAAATATTCGGTGAAATTTTTATTGCTATCAGTGTTTTGGGATCTTGTTGCGGTTCATCATCTTCCTTCGATGATTGCTATAACAGACATATGCCCATAGCAAGCGAAAACAATTGTGGAAGCACGTTTGAAAGGTGATTATCATGAAGACCCGTTCTGTTTTCACAGAAAAACATTTATGCCTAATTGCCTATGCTTTACGGACCATGACCATATATGTAATGACTTGCATGCATCGCTAATTCATTCTCAACAGCTTGGCTTCTTGGGACAGAACAAGTTTTGTCTTTTTCAACAGGAATTGCTAATTAAGGACTTCGTGTTCAAACTTCAAATTCCGTCTAATAATTTTCATCCTGGATGCAGGGTAAGAAGATGAACATAATCATTCAATACAAGTCCAGCTTTTTTGTCTGGTGTGTACAGTACGGAACATCATATTTCTAATGACAAATGACAACCAAACCAACCAATGAAATCATTTTAATACACCAGTATTAATAAGCAAGCACTCCTCTCCATGCCTTGTTAGCATAACTAATTACTGAGTTTTGAAGAAAGTGCTTATAAATGTTTTCACGTGCTTTGCTCCGAGTGTGGAGCATAGAAATTGGAAGTTAAAAGGTGACACTATACTCTGATGCGAAATTCCTTTAGCCCTGGTTTGGATTGAAGGAAAGTAAGAGAAAAAAAATCAAATTCCGTCTAAAAGACGGTACAACGAAAATCTCAAATAAATCCAAATAAAATCCAATTCTTAACAATAATCTAAAAGTTCCTATTGCTTCAACTTCTACCGACTTGCCGTCTCTTACATAGATATATCTTTCACCATCACTTGGTTTTCGGCAACTCAGGCAACCCTGCATAGACACATTGATGTGAGTTGTTGCACCAGAACCTAACCACCATGTGTGTCTAGGTACCGAAGTCAAATTAACCTCAGAAATAAACCAAATTAAGAAGCATACCTTTCTTTGCACGCCATGCGTTATAATTGGTACACTGCTTCTTTACATGACCTTCAGCATCACAGAAGAAACGGCCTCTTGGTTTTTCTTCCTTATGTTGTTTCTTTTGTGCTGCTGGAACCGCAGCTTCCTTAGTTTTCTTTCTTTTATTCCTTTTGTCCTTAGATGTTGTGGCTAAGTGAGCACTTTCTGCCTTATCATGCTTCAACCTTTCCTCTTTTTGGACACAGTGTGAGATAAGCTCATTAAGAGACCATGTCTCCTTTTGACAGTTATAACTCACTTTGAATTGACTGTACAGTGTTGGAAGAGATATCAAAACCAAATGCACTAGCAAGTCTTTGGATAATTCCAACTTAAGTGCTTTCAATTTTGAAGCAATGTGAGACATTTTCATAATATACTCCCTTATGTTTCCTTTTCCTACATACCTCATTAAGATAAGCTTTGTCAAAAGTGTATGTTTCAACCTTTTTATTTTTAGCAAATCTTTTCTCAAGATCCTCAAGGAAACCCTTAGTCGTAGTAATCTGATTGGACATAGTGCCCCGAAAAACTTCTGGAATGGCACGTTTCATGATCATCAAGCTCATACGATTAGATCTTTCCCACTTTTCCATCTCACTCTTTTGATCAGAGGTACTCTCACCCGTAAGTGGATCAAGTTGATCGACTCGCAAAGATCTAAGTCTATGACTCCGAGAGCAATCAAAATGTTCTCCTTCCATTACTTAAAATTGGTGTCATTAAGCATAGGAGTTGAATTAACACTAGCAGAGATATTTGTAACAGAACCAGGAACTAAACAGAGAACAAAAAACAAATAAAATCTAATTACTCACATAACAATACTATAATATGCCAAATTAATTATATACAGATAATGGTAGGGCCCCATCACAAGATACCTTGCACAACATTAATATTTAGTCTTTGGATAGAAATACTAACTTGTAAGTAGTACCTTGGTGTAGTGATCAAATACTGACAATAAGGCATGTCAAACAATAAACCTTTCTTTAGACTGATTTAATGTTCACATATTATACTTAATAATTGCCACGCATTTACCACCATAAGTGTATATGCAATTAGGGTCAAATATAAACTTTCCTTTGGGCTAGTCCATATTCGCATGAATAATATAAACAAAATTTTTTAACATTCTAAGTTAAATTAATTTCATAAGAGAGGTTGTTTTGACAACATATTGCTTCAATTAATTTAATTTCAAATATTATATATTTCTTTAAAATACCAAAATCTAAAATTCATACCAAATTTGATATAAGTTGTATGAAAGCCTCATAGCTCTAATTTCTTGATGCTATGATACTGACAATCCTGTCAGCTCAAATCGAGAATTGGGTCAAAATTTTACAAATCAAACCAAAAATTATAAATTTTGAACCCAAAACTCATTCCTCATAATATTAATCTGTAACATGTATACTATGAACAAAACATAAACAACTTTATTGGTCATTGAATAAAGACAAGACTTTTGAAAGCAACCTTCTGCAAATCCAATCCAACAAAGTTCCTCCCTTCTTTTATCAATCAACGTTAAACAAAACAACCATAAACGTTCTTCAAACTCTTGGAGTTATCACCGAATACATATACAAAAAACAAGACCACCACTGAAATATAATCGTATATGCAGTAACCAAATTGACAGAAAATAATCGAAAGAAACTCTGGAAGACAAAAAGAAAACCAAAAAATCATTCTTGATGACCTAATTATGAGCTTGCTCTGATATCAGTTGTAGGATTTTAATCCCTTTAAAATACAAGATCGGTTCATCTTAAATCATCAAGAATCAAATAAAAGTAGAAGCGTACCTGAATCCATTGTTAAAATCTACACTGGAGTTTTGTGGTTTGTCTTCCAAATTAGAATGTAGTCCTTTTTTTAAGAGTTTTTCGTAACTCTCTATTTCTCTCTGATGATGGGATGTCAGAAAAGAATTAAGTGTACATTTAATTTAGGGACAATAACTACTTATATTAGCGTAAAACCTAATCTAATTTCTAGTTTGGCCCATCATAAAACTAGAAATTATAAACACGATTTCTGCATATATAAAGCCCACACTTAAAATAGATGCATAAATCCCAAAATACCATAAATATATTAGATCACTTTAATTAATTTGTTTTAACTTTATATGATAGCCTTTATATACAATTATACACATATAAGCCCACATGTTTGATTAAAAATCCTTACATCACTGAGCTGTAATCCTGTTACTATTATATTTGGCCTTTGACGTGCTTATATATTTTCTTCACAGAGATGATTTCTCTGCTATTGAAATGCACCCAGTTGTTGATGTGTTGTACTTTTGTATTGTCACAATTTGCACCATTGGTTATGGAGATATTACCCCGAATAGCACTTCCACTAAATTGTTTTCGATTTTGTTTGTGTTGGTGGGTTTTGATTTTGTTGACATTTTACTTTCTGAGATGGTAAGTTATGTGCTTGATTTGCATGAGGAATATCTGTTGAAGAATGTTAAGAGAGGTGGTGAAAGAGAGAATGCAGGTTCTTATTGATGTGAAGAAGGGGAGGATGAGGATAAGAATGAAGGTGGTGTTGGCATTAGGTGTAGTGGTTCTTTGTATTGCAATTGGTGGAGGCGTCATGCATCTAGTGGAGAAACTTGCATGGTTGGATTCATTTTATCTCTATGTTATGTCAGCTACTATTGTCGGTTATAGTGATAGGGCATGCAAGTCAATGTCAGGTCGCATTTTTGCTTCCATTTGGTTACTTATGTCGATAATTGTTGTAGCTCATGCATTCTTGTACTTGGCTGAAGCAAGGGTGGATAAGTGATAGGAGAATGGCTAAATGGGTGTTTGGGCACCATATGACCATCTCTGAATTTCTTAGTGCTGACATTGACTAGAATGTCTTTGAGAGGTACGGCTCTGCTTTTGATTAAAGGCATGCCTGATTAGTGGGTACAAGGAAAGAGGAATGAGTATGGAATGAAAAGTAAAGTTTGGTAAAGAATTATAATTGGATAGCGTATATTTTGATTCCTCGTTTTTAAATATTATTCCATTCCTTTCGTAATCTAGAGGAATGAGAGTCGATGCTCTATATTTTTGGCGCGCATTTTTCCCGCAACTATTGATGTTTCCTCCTTCACTCTCTACTCTCATTCTCTATAAGCGAGTAACAACTGCAGTAGCCATCTTCACCTTTATTAGGATTTTAGTTTCTTATAAGCCACGTTTTTTCTTCGATATGGTTTCTTACGAATCTTGTGTTTTAATGTAAGGCTCCTTCCCCTTTTCAACGTTGATTTTTGGTTTGAGGACTACTTGTGTTCGGACTTTTGGTGCTTGATCGTAGTCTTTGCTAATGGGTCTTTAGATTTTTTATGCTGGATCTCTCGGTTGGTTTGATTGAAGTTTTCTTTTTTAGATTTATGCTCTTTGTTGGTATTTAGTTATGTCTATCTGAAGACGTTCATTCTCTCTCTTGAATCACTTCCTTTATGGCTTTTTCATTACCTGTTGTCTTTTTTTTTTGGGTTCCTGTTGTGTTTGTTGGAGCTTAATTGCAAGGTTTTTTTAATAGTGGGTTTTCATCTTCGCACGAGAAAGATTAACTCCTATTGTTCTAGAACTTTAAGGTGATTGTTACTCGTAATAACATATGGCCTACTTAGGAGTAAGGAGATCTAATTGCTTGATTATTTTGATTTTTGACACATTTCTATCACTCAAGTAGATTCTTGTCTTCTAAAGATTTATTTTCCAAAAAGACATGCCTACTTGTTCGGAGAAGATATTTGTAGGTACTTCATCTTTATGTTGTCTATCTATTTCTGCTTGCCAAGTTTATGAATCATTTTTACTAATGCTTACTGTTTATACATTTGGGGTCCTAGAATATAGTTACTTTTGCATGTGAATCACTTTCTTGATTTTGTGTAAGAGATGTGGTTTTGACATTTGAGTCCTTTTTTTACAGAAATCTAGAATATTTTGTTTGGGAGGTCACTGTGGCATTTCTTTTGGGACGAGAAGCATGATGTTGTGGTTATTGAGTCTATTTATTGATGTATATCGCAAAGTCATCTCTTTGAACCTCTATTGCAAAGTGATCCTGTAACTCATTTGTTTTACGGATCAAAATTTCATTAGCATCCCACTTATTCTATCAGTCATTTTCTATGGGATCCACTTTTTTCATCGTCATTCCCTATTATGTAGTCCAGATTGGCTGAATATCGTCCGATGAATCATCTATACATATTTTGTCTGTTCACAATGTGGTTGCTCAGCCATTAGACTGATTCATTTGTCTATTTACTGGTCTGTAATCTCTGTTGTTCTTTCGTATATATATAGTGTGCGCATATATATATGCGCACACACTGATACATTATTACTATTTTAGTCTGAAAATGTGATTTAGCTAGTGGTAATGTCTACTATAAGAGTTATGTTGAGCCTTTTCTTTTCTATGATGAACGTCCTTTTTTATATATTTGTGACTGGAAATGCGAAAAATTGGAAATTTGGATAGTATTCTCATGTTTTTTCTTTGGGATTTAAGTTAATGTTAAATATCATATACTGAAATGTGTGTGAGCCTTCTTGATTACTCTATTGTTTCCTTATTTCTTCTGAATTGTTTAGTTTGAAGTGTTACTGTTGTGATTAAATTGTTTACTCAATTTGAGCAATCATGCTCTGAAGATGTAAAATACATGGTCATTAAGACCAACTGTAGTTCACTATTTTCATAACACCTGGAAATTATGAACCATATAAAATTTGAAATTACTCTTCTTGTTATAATAAGAAACTACTTACCTTATAACGATAAGCCTTTGGGAAGAAGCGATAATGAAATTTTGATTTAGCAAAGTTCATTCATATCCTTTATTAATCAATTGACCAAAATTTGATATATTTTTATCAAGGTTAGGAACTAGAAGTACATTGGCTATTTGGTTTAAAGTATGCATAGGAATTGATCTTCTTCTTAATCATTTTTCTCTATTACCTTCGCTTATTGTTTTATCTTTTTTCCACTGCTATTACCTAGCTTTTCAACATGCATTATCTATATGTTATACAATTATTTTCTGAATTTTTAATGTAGATTAACATGGCTCGCCCCCTATTAGTGAACGACGGCACAAACTAAAGCAACTTTTGATACTTTAACAAACAAAAAATAATTTGATGGTTTTCTGTTATCTATTGGTTGTACCTTCAAGATAAGGTCCATAAAATTAAAACAAAGGAAGAAAAAAGGATTGATAGAATGAGATGGATGTTTAGATTGACCATGGATTATGATAATGCCTGTATTAGTGAACTTCGCATGGATAGAGCAACCTTTAGGATATTGTGTGATATGGTAAGAGATGTAGGGAGTTTAAAAGACACTAGGAACACATCCATAGAAGAGGTTATAGAAATGTTCATATACACCTTAGCTCACCATAAAAAGAGTAGGACAATAAGCCTACTTTTTCTCTGTAGTAAAAAAATCGTGAATTTGATGGCCATCAACTAGAGACGACAGAGGAATACTTTAATATGAAACATTCCAAAGCAAGGAATGTTATTAAGAGATACTTTGGATTGTTAAAAGGAAGATGGAAGATCCTTACATCAGCTTCATTTTTCTCAATTCAAACCTAAGTTCGCATTATAATGGATTATTTCCTTCTACACAGCTTGATTTGCAAGTTCATAAGCTTTGATCCACTAGAGTCAATCACTAAAGATGAAAAGGAGAGTGAGGAAGATGAGAGTGATGAAGATGATGAAATGAAATACATTACACAAATTAGTCCAACTGATGAGTGGTTGACATTCAGGAATAATATGGCAACTGACATGTATAATATATGGACAAGTAGATCCAATGAAAATGATGTAGATTAGTAACTTAAGATATGTTTGTTTCATATGCTTATTAGATTGTTGAAATGTTTGGATTTTGATTAATGTACCTGAATGTTGAGCATCTCTGTTTGTTTGCTATTAGTAATATATAACTGAAAGTTATTGGATTACTTTTAAAATGCACTCGCGTGAACATGTCTGTTTGGTTGACTATGTGTTCGTGAGTTATTATATTATATCGTTGTATTTAGAATTTTCAGGAAAGTTATTTTTGTTATATGTTATTTCTTTGATAACTCTTACATTGATGTACTTTATTAGGAATGACTATGGTTGCCCATGGGAGGGGAAAGAATAAGCAATATTGGAAAGATGATATGGTTGAAGCTTTGGTCGACGTTTTGGAGGAACTAGCTTGCGATCCTTTATGGAAAGTAGATGGGGGATTTAAGAATGGTTGAAGTGCACAAGATGTTGCTGAGCAAGATTCCCAATTTTGATAAAGATGTCAATCCCCACATTAACTCTGTTGGGTCCGCGACGTCTGCTCGGCCCCAGGCCACAGGATCGACGAACCCAGACACACACAGTGCCGAGTACCC
>JAOQMR010000002.1:18001178-18017990 GCA_027563865.1 Erythroxylum pelleterianum
GAGACTAACACGACGTTCCTCTCTCGCCCAAACAAGACACATAATCATATCACATGTTCACAATGCCATAAATCTTAAGGCATACACAATTGATTTCATAATAGTCTGATCACAATTCATTTCTTTAACACATGCAATTTATGCAGCACATGAACATATATTCACACATAGGCAAGAATTTGCCTAATCACACAATAACTATAAACATATTACCCACCTAAAGGCGTATGATGATCCAATTTCAGCTTTGTTCTTCTCCTTGCTCTTGGATTGGATCTTCTTGGTCTCCTATATCAAACCAAGCCTAATTAACCAACTAATAAAACATCTTAATGAATAGTGCTCGGTGAACAGTAACCGTAAACAGTAACCGTATATATGAACAGTAACTGTGAACAGTAAACGTATATCATTTGCATTATCAAAGGAATGTAAATTGTATTAAACTATGTTACCTGATTTTACTGTAACAATAAAATGGTGGATATTATGGTTTTGTCGATGAATTGTACAATATTTTGGATGATTAAACTATATTTTGAAGATATTATGCAACTAATGATATGTTTATGTAAGAAAATACTAGAGTATTTTTTTCTTCAAGAGCTATTGGAAAGGAAATACCGTAATGTACTTGATTTCAAACATTCTATCATTATAAATAGGGTGCATAAATTAAATATAATCAATTAAAATATATTTAAAATTTGATAAGGGTGGAAGAGGGACAGATCTTTCCTTGGAATTTTCAATCAACAATGTAGCTTTATTGTCAATTTTTTTAAGTTTTGTCACCTTTGAGGATGGAATGTCACCACAAACTCGAATTCTCTTGCCTGAAAATTTCAACAGGTGCGCCCTTACTCTAGTGTAAGAACCTCTTAATGAACTATGGCAAAAATTAAACTCAAACTCAAAGTTTCCACCACCCTTTGTTTTATTTTTCTTCACCACATATTTCCATGGTGGTTTTTCCTGGATTTTCTTGTTCAGCACCACAGCTAGAAGCCATGGAAAAGGGAGAATAGTTGACTGAAATACCTAATTAAGATATCAAATTGTATTAACAAACAAGTAAACAATATCAAGAAACAATAAAGTGTTTTTATGTCGATGAATAAAGCAAGATGGGAAAAGGAACTTTCAACCAAACACAGTTTGTGTAACACTGTAATTTAATTGTACTTAAATTGTGCTTGTCTGTTAGAGAGGAAAGGAATGCGAGTGCTATAAGATGGCATTTTGTGTGAAGTGCAAATTTAGAAAAATAAAATTGGACTTAATAAATATCACACACTATACTTGTATTGTACTGCAGCTGCATTATTACCAGTAGCTATATGATTGGAAATCTTCCTTGGAAACACATCTTTGTTCCATAAAATCTCTCAACTTAATTCTCAACCACAAAGTCAAAAAAAATCACTTTCACTGCAAAAATCTTACTGATTTTCATATCCAATTTTCAATTGTTATCTTTGACGTGTCAAAATATCTGTGAGGTTTCAATTGTTATCTTTCAATTGCTTCACGAGATAAAAAACAAAGTCACTTTCAATTGTTATCTTTAATGAACCTGAATGACGTGTTGTATGAAGAATAGATGGAGCAGATGTGAAGAACAGATTGAAGACAGCATTGTATAAAGAACCAGCGCAGACGTGAAGGAGCAGATGGAAGCTAGCGTCGTATGAAGAACAGATGGAATCACTGTAGAAGAACTTGAGAAAACAAAGAGGAGCGATGTCGGCTGGAAAACCAAGGGATTTGAGAAGTTCTAAGCAATTATATCTTTCTTAATAAGGAAGACTACCAATATCAACTAAATAAATTTTTGAATAATTCATTAAAATGTTACGAACCATATTAAAACTTGTCCGAGTCGTTTTAAAACATGTCCGAGCCGATGAAAATAATTTTTTTTGACACGTACGGACACGTGCCCACTGCGTGTCCGTGTCGGATACGTGTCGGACACACGGACAAGGCTCCATTTTGCCGTGTCCATGCTTCATAGATCCTAGCTGATTTTTGGCCTTCTAGAAGATATGACTATACGTGCAAGGCTGTTGAGATTTTGCAGCTTAGCACATTTGGTTCGTTCCATAGGATATGATGGCCTGGCTGGATAGGATTTGTGGAGACGTATGCAAATATCTCATAAGCACAGAGAATCTTGGATATTACTTTGGAGATGCCAAGAAGCAAATCCTTGGCTGTTCTATACTACAATTACACTAATGTTATGTCAATTCCAAGGGCCTTTTCACTCTGGGATTTTACGCGCAATTTGTTTTATTGCACTTGATATGGACATCAATGACTATGAGCAGTGATTTTACCTTGGCTCATGCCAGCACCTCTATTTTATCAAATTCTGACTTGTTTTCTTCTACATTTATTAATGTAGAAAATGACTTTACTAGTTCCTGGGGCCTCGAGTTCTAAAGCGTGATCAATGTTAAAGGGTATCTTGAAATGCTATTTATGGATCCTCATTTGCAGAAAATGTATAACAGCTTTGTATTCCGGGTTCAATATAACCCTATTTATTTATAGACTTATATAACGATAATCCTTTTCATGTATAGGAGAATCCGTCCTTTCATTGCCATGTTTCTTAGTTGATACAAATAGAGCAAGACTCTTAATTAGTTCCCCTCTTGATTTTGGTTAGAATCGCCGATGAATCAGAGCTGATTGCGCAAGAACAATAGTATATTCAAGCAGTCAAAGGGACTGCGGTTGAAGTTTTACAAAGGACTGGACTTGAGAAACATTAGTCTCTCGTAAACCTTTAGATTACAACTTGGTCTTATACATTGAATAGATACTTTTTTGTTTCTTTTATACACGGAGTCTTCATCTTTGAACAAGTCTAAAATTAAAGAGTGGCAAATCAGTCGGAATTCCACATTCCAAGTCAAGTGCTGCTCTTTCTATCTTGTAGGCTCACGCATGCACTCACACTTTTTTAAATAATAATATCGTCTTTTTCTTCCATCTCTAGCAGGTATTCAATTAATGCTGCGACTGCTAATATTCGAAAACTGACACAGTTGTTCCTAACTTTATCTGAAGTCTTTTTTTGTGTCTCAGAATCAACAACATCACTTAGCCAATCTATGAAGGGACCTTTTCTTGTGAACTTGAATTTGAGTATAAGTGGAAAACATCATCTTAATGCCCACTTTCATGCTTGTCAAGAATCATCGGGTAAAAGCTGTTTTTGCTTGAATCTTGATGAACTCACAAAGGAGCTAGGCTTGAGAATGAGTGACAACAAAAACTAATGCACACCGCACTCTATATTATTTAACTTTATGGTGGCCTAGCTCCTAATTTCCAGCAGTAGACAGTATATAGTAGTCTTCCGTGAACTTGACCCGAGTTACCTAAGACCACCGAAGATGGTTATCAGAAAGGATATGACGTTTACTCAAAGAAGGAAAGAGAATGAACCCTGAGGGAAAAGCTGAAGCAAGACTACCAAAATCCAAGGTGTTAGGTCTCCAGATTAATAATTAAAAGGAAAAAAAAGTTGTACATCAGGGGTTCACCAAGTCAACTTGTTCTGTAGCAAGTTTGTGACAGCTGATGACTTCATCTATGATTAGACAAAGCAACAACATGGTGATTAGTTAAATTTTTACAAGTCATCTTTTCTCTTTCACTCTCCTCTTCTCTATTATCTAGTAAAATACTGACTGAATGACTGATTAAAAGTAAGAATTGGTCAAAAGATTTTGAGAGATCCGAAAGAATCTAAAGAAATTGAGATCTTTCACATTCGATGCTAGAACTCAGCCCTTTCAGTGGAGACAGTCGACGTTATTTCTTTTTCTCCTTTTTAGCTTTTGTGGTTTAAAATAACACGAATAAAAACGATGTTGCAAAGCTTGATACTCTAATGTCCAATCTCGAATATGCCAAGTGGAGTGGATGGTGAAATAGTGATTAATCAAGTTGACTTTCGCTGTCAATTGAGATGATGCCCATCAAATTATATCAAGCAGGAAAGAAGTAGAAGGTTGTAAAGGGTTCGTTGATGTTGATTGACGACATTTTAAATTTAATGAGGGCCATGTTAGCTTAATGCCTAACATTGAAAAAACGTACTAGCTAGTTATTCACGGTTTGGATGAGAGCCATGTTAGCTTAATGCTTAAATACAATTATAGTGGCTTAATTACTATTATTGTTAGAGCTGATGTATATTACCACATTTTTAGAGACAACCTCTATAATCAGTTGAACAAGAAACATTTGCTCAATCCATAAATATTCGATTTGGTGATATTGGAACCTCACATGGTCACAAATAGGAGGCAAGATCCTCTTTACAATATTACTCTGTCTTATTCTGTCTCATGGAATCTCAGTTATTTATTTTGTGAGACCCACGCAGGACCCATACAGAATCCACATAAATAAAATGACTGAGATTTATTGGAAACAATAAGACACCATAATATTGGACAGAGGATTTGGACTCCACAGATAGCTCTTCAACAACTAATATAAATAACATGCTATTGTTCAGGTAAAACTTTCCCTCTTTCTAGCTAATAAATTTTAGATTATTAATAACACGAATATATATTGCTGTACATATTTTCCTAACATCCTGCAACCATAGATCGAGTATCGAATGATATGTATACCTTAGCTTACATGATGCTTTGGTAGTAAGTAGTTTGCGAAAAGATGGTGATGTGAAGCTCCAGAGGAATACAACCATTTGTTAAAATCCTTGAGAAGATTGGACGTAAGGTTTGGTTTAGTAATTTATGTCACCTTTGACCATGATAAACGATTTGATAACCTACCAGCATTAGTAAACAGCCTTAATGATTTGCTTTTGGCTTCTGTTATACTCATCAATTGTCTTCGATGAGGCATAAAAGGCCGTTTTTAAGGCATGATTAATGTGCCTCTGACCAACAACCTATCTACAGGTGTTGTTTATGGTAATTTTCAAGTGGAAAGGATATATATTTGTAGACAATATTAATTAATTTTGTTTATACTATTGGAGGTTTAATTTAATGGTAAGAGGTAGAAGTAGCTTTCCTAAGATTATATGTTGTTTTTCAGTGTAAAAAACATCCATGTGATTCAGTAAATTATATAATACTACCAATATGTTTCCTCTTCTTTTTTATTTGTTACAATAAAGAGAAACTAAAACTATAAGATAAAAGAAATACCACAGGCATCAGCCCATTCAATCACAGAGATGACGGCAGGAATGTCCTCCCAAACCTGAAAATTAGAAGCAATGTCATGACCTAATTTAATTAGTCAAACAATCTGCTATAAAATTACCTTCACAAAACACATGTCTAATAGAGCAACTCTAATTTCTAGCAAGTAAGGCTTGAATATTCACAACCAAAACATACAGGGATGTAAAAAGATAACACTACAAAGAATTCCATGATGTATACTAAGGTCCTGGTGGCAGTAGCGAAGCTACTTGCAAGTGAGGGTGGGCAAATGCCCACCCTCAAATTTCCAAAAAAAAAAATTATTAAAGAATATATATATATACATATAGAGGTTGCGCACCTAAAAAATGTCGTTGCCCAGGCTGGATTGGAAAAAAAAAATTTTGCCCCCCCTGAAATAAATTCCTGACTTCGCCACTGCCGGGTGGTATGTGCAAAAAATCTATGCTAGATGTTTATATTGTTACTTGAAAGTGGATGCAAATAGTAGGTAAAATTAGGGTTTCACCGTAATCACTTCCACGTCGAACAGATTCCATCTCTCATTGTACACGCCAAACAAAAAACCTGCTCCTCCTCTAATCGATAGGGACTAGCAATAACTATCATCCAAAGCCTATATTTTGTCACACATGATAGACGCTACTACGCAAAGGTCAACAATCTCATGCTCTCTTGGATTTTTTTAATGTATACTCACTCTTACCTCTTCAATTAAGTCATCTTTCTCAAGCAACCTATTATTCCTCACATCCATAAATTATCTCTCCCAAGAATTTATATCATTCCATGGTTTAGAGATCTTGATTATTATTTTAACTTTCCAAATTATATATGCTACCAAATAATGTCAATGCAATTATTGACTTCTAGAATCCATGTCTTCTGAAAGTGTATTTTTATTAAATTGCTATTGTTTTATTCACTGTGTAATCGTACCTAAACAAAAAACAAAAAGGATGACGCACTCCTGACGTATAAGTTCTTTTGGACCTCTGTTGCAATTTTCCAACATTTTTCTCATTTTATTTTAACCTTTTTAGATTCCTTCGGAATTGCAGGTATAAGAAAAATGCACATACGAGTTTATTCCCTTATTTTTTAATTTTCATGTTGCATAATTTCAATCTGTACAACCACAATGCATAATCTGGAATTATGGTAATTAATTATGACTAAATAAAGATAGATGCACCAAGGACCTTTATAATTGTTAGGGATAGTATTTTTGCAAGTGTCAAACTCTTTCATATTTTTTCAATTTAGTGTCCAAGATTTTAAAATTTTGAATTAAGTGACTATTATTTTATAAATTTAACAATTCAGTTCAAAACATTAATTTATTAGTACTTTGTTTATTTAACTACCGGAATCATTTTTGTCCATGATATGTAGGCTTTCATATAAAAAATTAATGACTAACTAAATATCCACATGGACTAAGGGTATGATTGGATGTGGGTAAAAGGATGGAAGGGAATGGAATGGAATGGTCCAAATGACTCAGGTCATTATTTAGGAGTCTATTTTGAAACAGGATGAAATGTCAATTGATGGCTTTGGAAGCCATCCTTTGCCATCCAAAATCTAATATTTTGTGACATCCCAAATTGACGGGTCAGGGATGGAATGACGTGACTTGCCTTTCAAACCCTAATTTAATGACAAAAATACCCTCAAAAAATTAATAAAATTATAACCCCAGTCTAGCAAATACCTACGCGGCTACATGTTACTACGTCCATTGTGTTTCTCCTTTAACTGGCTTCTTCTATTGACGAACGTTTTCCTCCATAGCTACTAGGGTCATCTGTCTTCGTTCCATCAGGTAAGCATCGACTATTCTTCTGTGTTCATCTTCTTGACACTTTTTGTATGTGAAGAAATCAGAAATTTTTATTGATGCTGGTGTCGGCTTCTTTGTTCATCGATGGGCATCCTACAATTTAAAATGCTTTGAGGTTACTAAAATAGTTTCATAGCAACTATGCATATTTTATTACAAGGGTAATTTTGGGAAAAAATATTACAAGTCATTCCATTCCATTCATTTTTAGTATCACTTCTAAACAATGATCAAAGGAGTCCCTCTCTTATTTTATTTAAACTTCCAAAAAATGGAGTGGCTCATTTCATTCCGTTCCGTTCCATTAATTGCCATTCCATTTCATTTCATCCTAAACTCCCAAACATACCTTAAAACACCCAAACCAATGCCCACAGCTAATTTAATTATGAGTCGAGGCAATAAGAGCTTTGGCATATGAATAGATAGCTTTGCCTCTTCATCCATCAAACCATTAAATCCCTTGATATTTTAAGGTTTGAAAAATGCCACAATTTTAGGAATGGATTCCTTGTGGAAAGGGAGTTAGCAATGGAGCTTTCCTTCTTCTTTGAAAGCTCTTGTTTGTAGCTTGCCCTAAGTTAAAAGGTATTTTGCCTATACGCCTTTCTTATTTGAGAGACTGCATATAATAAGATACTGGAAGTTTGAAGCTTCAGTTCTAGAGGCTCTAAACCTCACGTTAATTTTGGAGAATGGTTCTTGTTCCATTGAGTTTAGTTATTCTCATTTCCTTAAATTAGTCAAATTCTCCCAATGATCTATGATAGAGATGAGGGAGGAAATTGGTATAGCTCATATATCTATTTTGGAGAAATTAGTGGTCAAGAATTGTAATTCCTTTAGGCTATGTTTGGTTGGGAGTTTATTAATGGAATGAGATAGAAGATGAAAGTTTTATATTGCAATACATTCCATCTTAAGCAGTAAAAATGAAAAACCTCTGATTTGAGGGGTTTATTTAATGTAATATATTTAGTTACAACATTACCATAAAAAAGAAGCAAAGTTTCAACAAATTAATTATCAAGTTTCAATTTATATAAACCATCGATAAGAACAACATAAATAATAAGTAAAGTGTTTTTAAATAAATTAGAACATCCACATCCAAAATATCCTTTAAACCCCATAAGATCAAGTTTCCGATTGGAAACTAGGTTCCTATAAATTAAAGATGCATAAAGAGTTTCCAAAATATATAGTTGATGAGTAGAACTTAAGATCAAAAGATAAGTCCCTATGCCTTTAACCAGAGCCTTCATATGGTTTCCCTTAGGGAGAAAATTCTCATTTGGGTTTATAGTTTGAATCATAAGAAATCCCTACATCATATTAGAAATATAAGTAGTAGCATTAAAATTAATCCACCAAGAATTAAGAGGAACTTCACTTACATTTGATTCGAGACATACATAATCATAATTTCGAACCAAGCCTTATATTTAGGCAATCTTTCTGCTAGTATTCAATTTCCTATTGAACTTACATTTATTTACCATTTGTTCCTTTTGATTCATCTGTGTAGTATTAGCATGTGACTTCTTAAATTTGTGGGTATTTACTTTCATTCCTATATTAACTTCTTAATGCACTAGGTTACTGGATAGCTCCCTTATTTATTTAATCTTGCTTCTTCTTATGTAAGCTTATTAGATCATTCATTAATATCCTACTTTTTTTAATCACATTGTAGTTAATATGAAAAAGTCCATAATTAAGAGACAGTGAGTTTAAAATGAACTGTACCATAAAGAGTCATCTGTTATCATTTGTATTGTCTTTAACCTTTCTACAATGTTTGTCATCTCAATAATATGGTTATGCATACTATGTGATCCAATATACTTCATTTTCATAAGTTTTACCGTAAAGGTACCAATAAATCATTTCTTTGTAGAATAAAAACATTCTTCCACAAAATTCAAATATTCTCTTACACTTTCAGTTTTTAGAATAATTGTCTTGATGTTGTTGGAGATATTCATCTACGTAAACATTAGGCTCAATTTATCAGAATGTTCCCATGCCTTATGGTATGAATTCTGTCCCTTGCTACTCATATCTGTAAGAGTAGAAGGTTGATTCTCGAATAGTCCCAATTCAAGTTCCAAAACACTTAAAAGTGAAATTTGACTATTCACCCTATTTAGAGAAATTAAAACCATTGACAACATTAACAGACGAAAATGTTATAACAATTATAGATAAATGCTCATATCATCTACAATATCATTTATGGATTTTGAATAGGCAATCAAAAGTACATCAATTGCCCTTTAAGTGGATACTAGAATATAACATCATAATTTTAATACTAATGACAATTAATTATAAGTAAACAAATGTTATGATTCAAACGCAAATGTCATCTTTAGATGCATAAATATATTTGATAAAAATATTGATCTACTCCTATTATATTTACTCTCTCGTACAATAATTTAACTCATTTTAGGGTGAATCAAAAGATTATAAAATAGAAAACATCATTCTAACACTCACTTTATTTATAGCATTTTGTTAAGTAATATGAACAATTAACCTTTTATTTATTTATTCATGCCATCATCATAGTTTGGCCACTTTATTTACTAATAAATAATAAATACAAAATTTATTAATAAATAATAAGTCTTATTTTAATATTATATACTTATAAAAATATGATAAAATATTTAAAACATTTTTATTAAAGGCCAAAATTCTTATTGCATGAATCATGAATTAATAAATTACAAAAAAATTCTTTAAGAGTTTTCTTCCTACCACTTGAGCCACATTTAAAAGGAAAAAAAAACGTAAATTAGTTTACAAGTACTTCACTAAGAGTGGTAAAACTATAAAATTACAAGCAAGGATAAAGCTACAAATATTGAATTATCGCAAAGTTGTCGTATGAAAGTAGTGGCAAAGTTATAATTTTCTAAAAAGTAGTGGTAGGATCATATATTCGACAAAACTAGTGATGAAATTGTGATTTTCTTAAAACCAGTGGTAGAATCATAATTATGAAGATACTAGTGGCATAATGAGCATTATGAACAAACTAAATGGCATAATTATGCCTTTAAATAAAAGAAAGGAAATTATCATTTTTTAAAAAACTTTGGACAAAACTATAATTTTTTCAATCATCTTCATTCTTGAGACAATTTAACCTAGTGATACGTCACTACTCGATAAATGAATTTTGACAATTTTAAAGGGATTATATTCCTTTTCTAAAAACTAAGAGTTATATGTTATCAATTTAAACAGAAAAATACGATCTCAAAGATCTAAAACATTTAACCATTATTAAAACATAAAATCGAGATCTAGAATAATAAAGATTCATTAATAAACAAAGAAATTATATGTCCAAAACACAAGCTTTAATACCACATGTAAAAAACTTTATCTTATAGAAAAATAAATTTAATTACCTAAAACAATAATTAATCTTAGGATCTTGAATGTATAATTCTCACAATATGATATATAAATACATACTTGAAATTTTTGTTGAAATTGACATATTGCAAACTTGTTTATGCACTAATGGCTTTCTTTCTATTAATCCTTTTTATTTAAAAATGTTTTTGATGAATTAATTTGTATCTATTTTTGTAAATCCCAATGACTCTAAAATTGTGCTGGACTAGGCAATTTGATTGAAATAAGTGTAAATTGGCCTGATTTTCAGTTCAGTTTGTGTTTATAACTATTATGAATAAAAATCGATTGGTTAAGAAGCAAATCAACTGGTTTTTTTGAACTGTGAAGAATTGTAAATCTCTGATAAATGAATAAAATAAAGAAAGATAGAAAAATATAACAACAACCTTGTTACAAATGATGGTTGGAGAGTAAGGGCTGGAGTTTGGAGTTATTGCATAGAGCCAATCGAGTGTGCATTCGATCAAAAAATTGTTCGGTGTCTTTATTTGTTTTCGTGGATGATAGTTCAGCCATATTTGGTTTTAGAGCTTTTTGTGTTTGCTCGAGGAAAATGACAAAATAAAAGTGTAGAACTTGTAAAAATAGAGTCATCTTCCAAATTCCTACAATTGTTAAGACTATTTATATAGATGTTATTAGCTTTTCTTAAAAGAACAACTAATGTATTAAAATTAGGCAAGTTCACTCAAGTCCCTCACATTCTCACTAACAAATTATATTTTTCAAAGTATATTATCTTTATTTATTTCTTTTTACTTTAATTGAAAATTTAGTTTTAAATTATTAATGTTAAAAGATAATTGCTATTTTTATCCTTAAGAAATGTTGAAGTTATCTAATGAATCAAATTATTAATTAGTATAGATAAGTAATTTTGCTTAGAATAATTCAAGAGTGTGTTACCAAGTGATATTTAAAGTTTAAAAAGTATATTTAAAGAAGGACATTAAAAAAGGAGGGACATGTCCTTTAAATATACTTCAACCTTTTAGTGACTTTTTAGATTTATTCAATCTTGGAAAATATTTTAGTTTATATCTCTTACTTGAATTGATTTTCTTTAATGTTTTCAATTCTCTTTCAACCTCTCTTCTATTTCTTTTATATATACTTTTGTTCCTTATGTGAAGATCATAAGTTAACCCTCCTTTTTATTGTTATTTATTTTGTTGTTCGTGATGATTGAAGACAAATCTTGTATAAATAAATAGACACAAGAATCATGAAGACAAAGTTAAAGGCAACAATTAAAAAGCTCAATCGGTTCTACTAGTTCAATCTAAAAATCTTGAACAAGCTAACTTTTGGTTTAATTTTTAACTTTTTTATTTTATTACTTTAGTAACTCTTTTTATTAAAAGCTGATTTGTTAATTAACTAATTAATAATTTTTTAAAATTAACAATTTCTTAGAGACTAAAATAAATCAATTAGTTTTTATTTAATAATCTCTTTTTCAATTAAATTTCAAAATTTTTGGTGAGTAAGGATAATCTCTTTCAATCATATTTCAAATTCTTTAATTTTATGACGATTTAATATCGATTGAACCTTTTAAACCTTAAATCTCCTTTCTCACCGATTTAACTTTCGGTTTAATTTTTAAAACATTGGTTAAAGGGCATTTTCATTTTTAGACTTTTATCTTATCTTATCTTTTTATCTTTAATCTTTGGTTCATTATTTGTGACTTCTTTTTGTTTTCGTTATTTTTGTGACTTATTTTTATACAAAACTAACAAAAATATTTTTCTCATATTTTCAAGTTAAAATTAAAACGAAGAATATGTAATCATTAGAAAAATATTTGAAGAACTTAGCATCCCTTATTCATGGTAAGCCTAATCCATCATGGAATTTCTTTTCTTGTTCTCAAACATTTAATGGAAATATCCAATATAATTGTATGTTTTACGATAGAATAATTTAAGAAGGAGGAATTTATAGAGTGAAAGAACTTCTTACCGATATTAAGAGTAATATTGCTTCCTGCAAAAAAAAAATCATTTGATGTACATTAGAAGATTGGAAATTATTTGCAGTAATATGTAAAAAAGAAAAAGGAAGATAAAGATACTCATAATATCTCTTTTGGAGATAATGAAGCACAATAAGTATTACATACGGGAAAAGGGAAAGCTATTATTAACATAGATTCTTATTGTTCTCTAAGAATTACTCTTGATTCTCAACCTAGTTTAAAATTATTTTGATTGATAAGGATGTTGTTTGGATTTAAACAAATATGTGCTAGATGGTTTTATCATTTAAGTATTCCTTTAAAAGATTTAAATTCACCATATTTTCAAGAAGCAATATATGCTACAATAATAAGGGGTTTAAGATTTAGGGTACCTTCTTATTATGATATTTGTGTGCCTTTTCTTCAAGATTTAGAAAAGAAATGTTAGTTGATTATAGCTATATATAAGTTTAGTTAGGAATCATCAAGATGCACTATTGTGATAGATAGGTGGATTGATCAAAGAAAAGTAAGTTGATTAATTTCTTGGTTTATTATAATATTAGAACAAATTTTATCAAGTCAGTTGATGTTTTTGTTATGGTAAAAAGTTCTCATGCTTTATCTAAATTGTTTTCTCAAATTATCAAGTGGGTTTGACTAAAGAATATTGTTCATTTTATTATAAATAACACAGCTAATTATGTATCAGTTGAATACTTATTGCAATCAAAGTATGAGCATATTTATTGGTCTCCACATGCTTCTCATTGTGTAAATAACATGTTAAAATATATTGGTGGCATGGATCATAATTTTACTATTGCTTTATATGAATCCAATTTTACAATTTTTATGTATGATCATATTACATTTTTGTTTTAGTTAAGAAAGCAAAAATATTAGGTTGAGATTATACATCCTACTGCTACTAGGTTTACATTTATATATATTACGTTGAAAAGGTTTGTAACTACATATATTACTTTGAAAAGTACTTATGAACATAAACAATGACTTAATAATTTAACAAGAAGTAAACATTTTGCAAGTCAAAACTTATTAAAAAGTGTAAAAAGAAAATAAGTTTATGTTATTATTCTAGATAATAAATTTTAGGGTGCCTACTTAATTATTATGAAGATTATGGCTCCGTTTATAAGGTTTTTGAGGATTGTTAACTATAATGGCATGTATAGAGTTCACAAAACAATTATGAGTCTTTTTAAAAGGAAGGAGAAACAGTACAAGCCTTATGCATATATTCTTGACTGATGATAAGCTAAGCATCTTACTCAAAAGATCCACTCAACTACTTACTTTCTTAATCCGTACTGCTTGTATAGTGGAGATGCATGTATAAATGATATTATGGGTAGTCTCTTTATTGTGATTAAATGCAAAGGTATTTTATTTATTAAAGAGCAATCAAAGGTGATAAATGAAATTAAATTGTATGAAGAAGGTTTAAGGAGTTTTACTAGATCATTTACAAAGAGAGAACTTATGATTAAAAAAATGTATCCTGGTAAGTTCCATACTTTTAGTTCATCCTTTAATTATTAATAATTTTTTCTTTCTCATAATTATTAATTTAAAAAATAGATGAGTAGTAAAAATAGATGAGTAGTGGAGGTTATTTAGCAAAAGTGCTCTAATACTAAGAAAACTCGCTATTAGATTATTCAGTCAAACAACTTCTACATTACGTTATGAACATAATTGAAGCATTTTTTTTAAATATATTCAAATAAAAAATGAAATCATTTAGAACATCAAAGGCTTAATGATCTTGTTTACATTACTTATAATATAAGAATGAAGAACATGTATTTTATTGATTTGCTTTTATTTTTCATTAATTTTATTTTTATTATTGACTTTATAATTTCTCTATTATGTATTCAGAGTGCTTAGTAAGAAGAGAACGTATGATCTAGGTGATACTGTTGTATTGATCATACTAATTTTTGGATCGAAGTAGAAGAACTATCTCTTGATTGTATTTATAATGAATTTTAAAAAATGATTTATGAAGAAAATATATTTTCACAACGAATGAATTAAGAACATCTATAAACTTAAAGCTATCAAACATGAACTCAAGACTCTCAACTCATTAAGGGGCTCTAACACTTCTTTTGCTTTACAGTCCACTCAGCCTAATCTCATTGCTATCTAGCAACTTTATGCCTCCTCTCCTCAAGATGCCCTCCTTCGAGCTAAAGCAAACCAAGCCAATTCCAAATACATGAAAGTGTTTAGTAACCATTCCTCCTTGCTCTAACGATGAGCAAGGACCAATTGGCTTAAAGATGGAAATAAGTGTTCTAAGTTTTTTTTCAATACTATACTTGCTAGAAAGAACCAAAACCATATACTTGCAATCACCAATGATGATGGGGTCCAGCTTCACAGTCTTGATGATATCCAACAGAAGGTTAAAACATTTTATTCTTCACTGCTTGGTACACCGGGTTTAGCTCATGTCTCTTCAGTTAAACTCTTGGAGATTATTAACTCAAGAATAACATGAGAGGAAGCAGCTACATTAAAAAAAATTGGTGGAGGATAAGGAAATTGAAGAGGTGGCATTTGCCATGGATGGTAAGAAGGCTCTTGGGCCAGATGGACTGAATGCACACTTTTACCAAAAATCTTGGTCTATTACTAGTCCTTTCATCAAATATGCAGTTAAGGAATTTTTTTCCAGTGGCAAGTTACTCAAAATGGTCAATAAAACCTTTCTATACGTAATCCCTAAGGGTTCTCATCCTTCTGGATTTAGTGACTTCAGGCCGATTGCCTGCTCAAATGTTCTTTACAAAATCATTTCAAAGATTCTTGCTATGCGACTGAAGAAAGTTCTTGCCTTCCTCATTAGCGGCAAACAGAGTGTGTTTATGTGCAACCGACAGATTGGTAACAACATTCTAGTAGTTCAAGAGCTATTAAAAGACAAATCTCAATCTCAACCTCAATCCACTCCAAATTGCACTATTAAGGTTGATTTTTGCAAGGCATTTGATAGTGTTAGATGGAATTTTCTTTGGAAAATGCCAGAAGCTCATGGCTTCCCTTAGGTCTTCATCAACTGAATGGCGGAATGTATCTCTATGACTAGCTTTTCTTTGCTCATCAATGGAAGTTCCTCAAATTACTTTAAGGCTGCTAGGGGATTAATAGGGGAACCCTCTTTTCCCTGTCCTTTTCATCCTATGCATGGAAACCGTAAATTCCTTCATCAAAAGGGAAGAGACAACAAGTCCCAAATTCAAATATCACTCCCATTATAAGAAGGTTGGCCTAACTAATCTATCTTTTGCTGATGACCCCCTGCTGTTTTGCAGAGCAAACTTGGACTCTATTGCAACCTTTAAACGATCCTTGGATTTCTTCACTAGAATTTCCAAGTTACATATAAATCCCCAAAAAAACCACTTCATTTTATCTCGAGGAGCCTTAAACTTTGAATCCTCTATTGCTTCTGTGTTAAGTCAATTATAATGCAAATATTTTGGACTTAATATTTATTGATTTATGAAATTGGTGTTCATAAATTAATGGAATTATTTATTAAATGTTTGCAGATGGTTTTCAATGCCAAAAAGACAGAAATAGACCAAAAAGAGGAAAAATATCACAAGAAATTCGAAAATTCCAGTCTGGCCGAAATTCAAAGACTAGGCGTGGGCACGCCTAAGGACAGAATCCTAAATCTGAAAAATTTCCAGAATCATCTCTAATTAGAACACAACCATCCAAGATCTGTTGGACTCTTTTCAAGATATTTCTCACCAAAATTGAAAGACTACTCAATCTGGATCAAGTCAAATCAAGATAACGAAGAGGTTCAATTCAAGAAGGAAGTTAATGTTGGATTGCAATATATGAAGGGGTTTAGGATTGCAAGGAGGGGTATCTTCTTCTCTAGAGTTAGACAAACATTAGGTTAGGGTAGATTAGAATAGAGCATCGTATTTTCTCTACTTAGGATTGCCGAATTTCCTTTGCTTCTCTTTTTCTTTTGACGGCTGCAACATCTGTTTTCCCCTTTGGTTTCCTTTTATTTCTACATGATTCAAACAGCATCACCGCACTTGATCTTTTCTTCTTAATCCAACAGCAGCGTCGCACACATCTTCTATTGGACTACCGCAAATTGATTTTCTTTTTTTTCCTTCAATAGCATCCTCATCGCCCACCCTCCTAGGCTGCCGCACCATGGGTTTTGAAGTCTTTCTCCAGCAGCATCGCATATCCTCATCCTCTTTAAGGCTGCCGCATGTTTCTTTAGTTATTTTCATGGTTTAATTCCTTTGCAATTT
>JAOQMR010000002.1:18027647-18042234 GCA_027563865.1 Erythroxylum pelleterianum
ATAAGAAAATGAAGAAAATGGTGAAGAATCTCACGACCATGTTGGAATCATTGCACAGCCATGAGCAATCACTCACGACTATGCATACGTATTACATGGGCGTGAACTCACACCCACACACTAGTTGCCCATTTTGTTACAGGGATGACTGGAAAGAGGAGTGGAGTGCAGGTGGACAAGCAAGGAGTGTCAAAACACATGTAGCATGTAGATTAAAAAAGAGAGCACTAGAAGAGAGTAGCAGGTAGATTAAAAAAGAGAGCACCAGAAAAGAGTAGCAGGAACGCAAATGGCCAGGAAAAATAGAGATGTTTGGGACAAGATAAAATAGGCAGAAACATGAGAGGGCCATACACAGTCATGCATAACACAATAACAGCTCACCCAACCCTAATTGTCACTATAAAATCTTCATTTTGTGACGACAAAAGGGATATGAAAGAATAAGTGTGTTTTGGCCGAGAGAAAAGAGGAGAAGGTATTTTCGACTGGACTGAATTGTGAGGGATCTTCGGGAGCTTCGGGAGAGCACAAAGAGGGAGGTAAGCTCTCCACCATGAGAAGACCCATGGAGAGGTAGCTTCCCGACATTAATTCGGAGGCGATATCAACATCGATAACCCGGTTAAGCATTCCTTCCTTGTATTTGTTGTTTCTTTCTCTCATTAGAAATTGATTATGTTATCTGATGTGTATAGATTTGGGTATTGTGAAAAGATGATTTTAATGCATTCATTGGATCATTTTATTACAAACCTATTGCTAGAATATTCAATGTAATATGTAATTGTTATGTTGAAATTTATTTGTAGTGACTAATAGTTCGTAATCATTAGGAATGACAAAACCTAGGTTAAATGACGCATCGTATGTGGTTGCTATCTTGATTAATCAGTTTTTCTAATTTGTAATGTGGTTGCCCAATTGAATCTAGAGATCGTATCCTAGGTTATTCAGTGGCTAGGTTTAATTAACGATCGTATCTTGATTAAACACAATCTAAGAAAAAACTAGGGTTAATTGATTAGCCTATGATTAATAGTTTCTAAGAGAGCTTTGAGCGTAACAAATCATCAAAATATGTTTAATTAAGGTGTAGGTTGAGATATAACCAAAGAATCGAATTCCTAATGAATTCACCACTTTCATCACTTTGCATGTTTTGTTTAATTTGTTTTTCTTAGTTTAGTTTCATTTTATTTTCTTATTTCGAAACCTAAACCTAAGCACTAATTAATTTCATTTAAAAAGCTTTACACACACTCTCTGTGGGATCGACCTAAACTCACCACTGTTATAATAGTAGGTCTAGTTTATTTTAACTAGTGTTACGACGAGCATGTCATGATCATTTTAAAGAACTTAGTCCAAGACGATGTAGTGTTCAAAATTGGGAGTGGGGAAAAACGTTGATAATTAGTCTAGCCATGGCCCCCTCTTCCACCTTCAAGACACAGACCCCAGCCTCCTACCCTTTCCCATGTCCACCAAGATCAGTTCATTCATTAGGGGGACTTCCTAGAATTTTCCTGATGCTCTACGATATCCCCCCCCCCCAACTTCAACAGCTTAGATATATTATTTTGGAAGAACCATACCACTCACCAACTGTTGAGTAAATGAATAATCGACCTTCTCTGATTGAAAACTCCTGAGGTCACTTAGAACTCCATAGTTTGGCATAAAGCTCTCCCCTAAGGCATCTTTCCTTCTCTGCATAACCATGAAGAATAAACTAAGCACTGCTGATCGAATCTTAAACATAGACATCAATCGATCTTGCCCACTCTACTCAATGCATGATGAATCCAGAGCATTTCATGTTGTACAGCAAGCATCACCTAGGAATAGGTTAAGACTGTACGTTGTTGGAATACCTCCGAGAACTCATTACTTATCCTCATCCACTAGTTGACAAATCACTCCTCCATCACAAAAAATGAAAGAGGGATCTTTATAATAGCTATGGGGTTGACAGTTCAGTCAATTTGTAAGGAATGAAATTTGAGACGACTGGAAGCCAAGAGCAAAACTGTGGGAATATTAATAGCGGAAATCATCAGTAGGATTTGAGAGCTCATAATTTTATATAATCTCGCACCATCTAACAGCCTACACTTACTGCTTTGAATACCATACCAATGTTTCCAATTTTACTATTACTTAATTGGTAGTTATTTTATGTTGTGTTGAAGGCAAAAGGGTATACCCTGAAATATTTTGTGTCTTGTAACATCCTTTTTATCTTTTATTAATACAATTTTTCTTCTAAAAAGAACATCTACTAATGATCAGTTGATGTCTTGTTTTGATCATATTTAATATTAAAAGTATAATGTATTACAAATTCCAAGTAATACATTTTTAATTTATTATTTATTTGAATACAGTAGAAGATATTAATGCTGACACTTTGGATGAAAGCGTGGTTCATGAGTCTTTAGATAGTACTGAAGAATTTAGAACTCTTGACGATGATGAGATACAACCTCTTTTTAAAATACAATTTTGATTTTTATTACTATTCTAAGTTTTATATTAGGTTTAATTTTATTTTGAATTATTATATTTATTATTAGTTTGATACAAATTAATACTAATAAGCATTGATGTATTTTTATTTCAATAATGTATTTTTTATATATTACATTTTAACTTATTCTTATAATTTTTTACTTCTTATTTATGATATATCAGTTTACAGCGGTTTAATATCGGTTAATTCTTTAAACCTTAAGCTTTTCTTTTAATTAGTTTAATGTCTGGTCTAATTTTTAAAATATTAGTAAATCCTAATGAGTAGGAAAAGGATCAATTTATATACTTTATAATTTAATCTAGTACATTTATTGTATAACTAAATGAATGGTCAAGACTATTTAACTATTTAATTTTTATTAGAACTTACATAAAACTAGTTAACCAATATTCGGCTATAACCAGCAAGAGCATGCAAAAGTGAATGGTGCTTGTACTTGAATAATTTAATTTTCTAATTTTGCGATGATGATATTGATTACGTACGTACAGGTGCGTATGTACACATAATTCTCGTCTCTTTTCAACATCCTGCACTATATATACTTTCTCATTTTAAAGCATTTTTTGTGAAATTATAAACACAACAAATCGACACAAATTTTAATAAAAATTTATTTTTCTGAACTTAAAATTGCTTAGTTGTATTTTAAAAATTAATTACATCAGAAATCACTATATTTAATAATTTTAGAATATAGTAAACAATTAATTAAGCAACATTTTTTTGACGGATAAACAATAAATTAAAATTGTTAGTCTTCATTTCCAACTGTAGATTGTACATAGTTCCTGGGATGCTAAAAGCAACATTAACAAGAGGCAAGTAATGTATTCCATTTCCATCATGTAATGTAGCTTGAAGTTACGTGCATGAAGATGCGAATATGTTAATATGCCATATGAACGAGCATGACGATCTCAAGAATCAAACAGTTAAAAGAAGTCTTACGTGAATACATAATTAGGCAATGTTAAAGACATTACTGTGTTTCAACCAAAACGTTTACTTTCAGTTCATTTTAAGAGAATAGATAATAAGAAGAACACGGCTGTGTATTCCATTCTATTCATTCATATCCCAAGTGTATATCTGACACTAAAACTAAAAGTTGGTGAATGACGTAGTGTGGGCATCAGCAAGAGGGAGGGAAGACAGAGACAGGAGAGAGCGGGCGGAGGATTGGGAGGCGTTGAGAGCGTCCCCGGGCCGGTTTAAGATTTAATCATGTCGGGTAAGGTCAAAAGCCGGTGCCAGCGAAGACACCTGTCGGCTTGGTATTGCGGCTCTTAAAATACCGTTGAAAGTTTGAATGTTTGACCAACTGTTTACTGTCTGACTTGCCTCACTCTCTTTCCAAGGTTCGTATTTTGCCACGCTCTTTTAAGTATAAAACAATCGTCCGGATACAATTAGTATAAAGTTGTGGAAGGGCGAAATTTCTCCACGTGAGAAACCAGTTTTGGTATTCTAGTTAGACATTGTTTTTGTCAACTACCTTCTTCGTAAAGTCGTAAAGTAATGGCGCAAGTTCCTTCAAGCTCCTTAGTCCTTATATACAAAAATAAACTCAAAACAAGTTCAGCAAACATAACCAAGGAACATTAAGAACTTCTCTTGATCTTCTTGTTCATTCTTCTACTTCTTTTCACCTTCATGACTAATGAACACAAGGGCTTTTACTGCCACGGGGAATGCGATGACGTATACACTCCAACTTCTGCAGCTGCCGCTTCTTCATTATCTTACAGTACTACTCAACAAGGCTTTGATCCCTCTTCATACATGAACTTGTCTGAGTGCTTGCATGGATCAATGGACTACAATTCACTTACCAGAGCCTTTGCCTTCTTTCCTTCTTCGTCTGAGGTAGAAGGCAAATCTAGTGCTGTTCAGGTTGGAGAGTTAGGTGGTGGTGATGTTGGTGGTAACGGTGAGACTAATGTTCCGGTCACGCCTAATTCTTCAGTCTCTTTATCTTCAAGCGAGGCTGGTGGGACAACAGATTCAGAGAAGCACAAAAAGGAACACGAAGCAAAAGAATCGGAGGATGGAGGAGAATCATCTAAGAAACTGTAAGTTTGATGTATTATTGTCACACCCTATGAAGATGATGGTGCAACAGGCATATATGTGTGGTTAATGACTGTGCAATCAGCAGGAACAAGGGAAAGAATAAGAAGGCAGAGAAGAGACGAAGAGAGCCAAGATTTGCCTTCATGACCAAAAGTGAAGTTGATCATCTAGAGGATGGATATAGATGGAGAAAATATGGACAAAAAGCTGTCAAAAACAGTCCTTACCCAAGGTACACCTAATTTAATTCATAAGGTTTTCTTTAGTATAAGAAATACCCACGCTCTTAATTTAAACAGTAGATGTTTTTCTTTTGTCCATCTTGGTTGCCAAAACAGTCAATAACATATCAGCTTAGGTGGAAATTTGGAAACCACGGAACAATAGAAAAACATGTTCTTGGATTACAGTTATGCTTCCAAGAACTTGACATATCTTGCAATTTTAGGAGCTATTACAGGTGCACTACACAGAAATGCACTGTCAAGAAGCGAGTAGAGAGGTCATTCCAGGAGCCCTCAATCGTGATAACTACATATGAAGGGCAACACAACCATCCAATTCCAGCAACACTTAGAGGGAATGCTGTAACCATGTTTTCGCATTCTATGTCAACACCAAATCACCTGGGAAGTAGCCAAGGATTTTTGGTTCATCAAATGGCTCCCATGAGCAACCTAGTTATTGGTTCAGGCTATGCTTATCCACCGTATGTCAACCAGTGTCAAATTCCTGACTATGGACTTCTGCAAGATATAATCCCCTCCATGATTCTTAAACAAGAGCCCTGAAAACCCTACCCTTGCTTGAAATCTCCGCTTGTATATTTATTTAGCTTTTATCTTCCAGATTGTATTTTAGTAGTACCTCTGCCCCTCTTATTCATATTACAGAATATAGTATATCTTCAAGTGGGACTTGTCTCTTCAGCTTTGAAAGATTATCTTAATTCAAGAAATTAACGCATCACGTACTTGTTCTTCAAGGCCTAGGATGCATTTGTTAATTTCTTGCTCTTATTTATTTGATTGATGCTTGCTTATTTTTCACTTTGGGAATAAAAGGACCCGTGTTCCTTCATCCATTAGAATGGAATGGATTAGATATTTTGTGGCATAGTGAATGCTCGTGGAGTCAAAATTAGGCTCGTGATTTTATACAATCTCATCTCTAAGATAGCACCCTCCTTGTTATCAAAATACAAAAAAAAAAGAACACCTGTAGTCAGTAAGTCGGAAAAAAGAATAGTAGAATTTCTAAACGAAGTATATGTTACCTTAAATTGAGGGAAACTGAGCCTGTCTCTTCTGTGAGAGACAGTTGAATTTGATTAAGTCATTCAACAAAGTTAATTATTTGTCCTATGAATATGATGGTCAAGAAGAAGTGTATGGCTCACCACTTGATTAAGTCATTCAACACTTGTTGAATTTGATTAATTGAGTTGGGGCTCTAAGCATGATTGCCTTTTATTTTTTAGTCGTCTCTTGGGACTAACATGTGGTGAGCCATACACTTCTTCTTGATTAAAAGACAATCATGCTTAGAGCCCTAACCCAATTAATCCAAACTTATTTAAACTAGCTTGCACTTACCGATTCCACCTCTTTTATAATATGATTCATTCTTAAATAGCGTTAAGATCAGACAATACAGTGAAGGCATCACCTATCAAATGGACTTGTTTTTGAAAGTAAAGTTAAAGACGGTTTTATATGGTGAACACATGGATGCTGATCAAGAATTTTTTTTTACCTATTATATGTTCAAATAGATGGAAGAACATATGTAACATCATGGCTCATATAAAATTCTTAGTGACGAACAAAATATATGCAGGTTCATGCATTGTTAGAAGAATATCTTCATGGGTTTTCGGGATCATGGTCATAAACCAGTTGACTTCATAATGTATGCACGATCTTCGTTTTGTTAGTGAATATATAAAACTAATTAAGTTGGTCTCACACAATAGCTTAAGCTATTGTTGTGAAATGATCACTTAACATGGTATCAGAGTCTTTGTGACCAAGTGGTCTTGAGTTCAAATCCTAACACCTACCTATTATGCAGCACAAGGTAGAATAAGTCTGTGCAAGTTTCAAGCCCAAAGAGCTTTTACTTGAGAGGGTGTGTTAATGAACATATAAAACTAATTAAGTTGGTTTGATACAACAGCTTAAACTATTGTGATGAAATAGTCACTTAATAGGTTTCACAACTTCAGAATCAGCTGAAAAACGGTGCTTTTTCATGGATTTAATTGGTATTTGGGTTAGTAAGAGTTGTTCACGTGGGCCGTACACCAATTTTGTAATTCCACTCCTTTATTAATTATACTTTTCAATTTTTCAAAAAAGAAGGAATCGCTGTTCATGTACAGGAAATAAGATGCCAAATATATTATGTTTCAAGTCATTGTCAATTTTACCTACATTATTAATGACGGCAACAGATGAGGGCCCGGAAGGATGCGCGCCTCAAGCATCCAATAATTGCAAAACAACAGGTTTGACTAATTTATGCTGAAGGAAATTTTATGCTAATGTAAGAACTTGAATTTGTTACTTATTATTACAAATTATATAAATTTTCAGCTTCACACAATTACGGAAGAGTTGTTTTTCCAATTAAATAAAGCTTGCTTTTTAATTATATAATATTTCATTTGAATTCCTATAATACAATTTAAAAATCAATCAATTTTATTTATTCGCTAATTTCACTAATAATTCTTCTCTAATTTTTGCTAACACAAGATGCATGCATCTAGAGAAAAGTTTAAAGAAAAGATGAAAATTGATTATTAGATTATTTGAGTTTTCACTCTACACTTAAGAACTCATAATATAAAAATAAAATAAAATAATAAAATATGATAAATAAAGAAATTCATCATGAAAGATAAATTATCTTTTATTTTGATAAATTATCTTTTATCTTTTATTTTGATAAATTATCTTTTATTCCTTCAGATGCTAAAATGATAACGTAATTAGATTTTTATCTATAAATCAAATTGAGATTACACCTATGAGATTAAAACTTTTCAGTCTTCTTATACAAACTTTTATATTTAATCATTCTAATTTATTTTTTCTATTTGAGTCTTCCTTTGTTTTTTTTTTCAAATTTCTTAATTAAATATAAGTTAATGGTCATATGAAGAGCAAATTAGTAATTTACTTTATTATTAATTGAGTATGTGATAAAGTGGGACATACTTGAATATCAATTCATAATGATATACAACTCAAGCTAAAAGGTAAATCTAATTGTTTAGCAATTAGGTTTGGTTTCCCTCTATGAGATAAAGTGTTAACCCATCAAACATGTGTATAATCATAATTTAGTAGTGGCAGAGAAGAGGGTCCTTCGTTAGATGTGCAACTTTACCAGAAGGTATAAGGGAATGAAATGCGTAAAAGACAAGTTGGGGTTGACCAATATTAATGGTAAAATTAGGGAGACAAGGATTAGGTAGTTTGGATATATTAAAAGGAAATATTCTGACATCTTATTGAGAAGAAGTGAAAAATTATACTTAAAGGATTGTAAGAGAAGAAGAGAAAGATCGAAGAAGAATCGAGGAGAAGTGATCAGGAATGAAATTGTCGTATTAGAACTTATCCAGGACTTGACCTTCAATAGGAAACTCTGACAAACTAGGATACGGTAGATGACCCTTCATAGAGATATTCTTCTCCTTTCATAGGCCTTTTGGATCTTTTCGTTGGATTCTTATGTCTTTTAATTAGCCTAAACACTTTTATTTGTAGCACTTGTTGATAAGTATAAATTGCATCGTATTTTAAGGCATAGTTTGATATGTATTTAGTCGTTAATTTGATCATTTAGTATGTGTTTATGTTAAAATTGTGTTAGTTTGTTAATTATTCATTTTTTATGGGTTAGTACAAGTTTTTTAGCTTAAATATTATATTTTTAAGATACCTTGATATGTTTTCTAGTATTTCAGGGTTAATATCGAAGAACGGAAGAATTTTAGAGGGAACCCGGGCCATAACACAGGCCCACGATCGTGGAAGGCAGGCCTACTATCGTGGTTTGCATGTCACGATCATGACAGAAGGCTCAGATGTGAGCCACGATCATGACAGAAGGCTCAGATATGAGCCACGATCGTGGCCTGTGTCGGGAATACGCTCAAACGCTTATGACTTCATGTTTAAAGGGATTTTTTTGACCTTTCCAACCCTAAAAAATACCTAGGGTTACCCAAAACATGAAAGACTATTTAAAGAACAATAAGTGAAGAGAAAAGGGAGCCATACTTGAAACCCTAAAGAGAGAATACCGAGAGAGAGAGAGAAGAAGAAGGAAGAGGAAGACAAAGCTGATTCAATGTGCTTCCTAGATCAGGAGGTTTTCAAACGTTGCTGCCTTCCATCATCTATTCCAAGTCGTATTTCCTTTTGGTTTCAATTTTATTTATGTATAAAATTGAGATGGATAGTATGATAATAAGATTTGGAATATTGATGTTCTTCTAAACTCCCCCTTGGGATTTTATTTTAATTTAATATTATCTGAGTTGATTTTGTGTTATTTGAATTGGGTATTATGATTTGTTACGTTTCTTACATAATTTGATAATAAACTGAGAGTGTGAACTAAATAAGAAGCGATTGGATTGGATTAATGAGAGTTAGGCAATTCAATAGAACCCGTAACTAATCAGATCGGTAATTGCTCACTAAGTAAGAAGTAAAGTTGAGGTTGATCAAACAAATTCTCCTTCTTTAGGAGTTTCATTTAGATATAAGAGATAAGAAGGGGTAGAAATGGTTACAGATCACCTCAATCACTTGATCAAAAAGGAAGTTGATATCCTTTTAAGAGAAACATTTCTAAATGAATAGCTATTTCCCAATGATTTGACAACTCCATAGTATGCAGATATAGTGAATTTTTTAGTTACTAACAAATTTCTAGTTAGTTTGTCAAAGGTTCAAAGGAATAAATTGAAGAGTGAAGCCAATTACTACATGTAGGATGATCCTAATCTATGGAGGCACTGTATAGATTAAGTTAAAAGAAGGTGTGTGACTGAGAACCAGATGCTTTCTATCTTAACTTTTTACCATTCATGTGCTTATAGAGGATACTTTGGGGTAAAAAGGACTACTCATAAAGTTTTAGAGGAGTGGTTTTTACTGGCCTTCATTGTTTAAAGAAGTGTATATCTTTTGCAAGTTGTGTAACAGGTGCCAACAGTCAGGTAACTTGTCCCATAAAAATCAAATGCCACAAACTTCCATTCTTTTATGTGAAATTTGTTATGTTTAGGGTATTGATTTCATGGGACCTTTTTCTTCCATCTTTTGGTTTTCATTATAATCTACTTGCAATTGATTATGTCTCCAAGTGGGTGGAGGCTAAAGCCACCAAAACTAATGGCACTATAGTTGTTGCAATTTTTGTCAAATCTAACATCCTTTATAGGTTTAGGATGCCAAAGGCCATCATAAGTGACAAAGAAACCCATCTCTACAATAGGGTGATGGAAATGTTGTTTAAGAAGTATCATATTATACATAAAGTATCCACCTCCTACCATCTCTAGACCAGTGGCTAACCTGAGGTATCAAATAGAGAAATCACGTTAATCCTGGAGAAAATATTCTAGCCTAATAGAAAGGATTAGAGCTTGAGGTAAGAAGATGCATTGTAGGTTTATAAGACGACTTATAAGACGCCAATCAATATGTCACCATATAAACTGGTGTTTGGTAAGCCATGTCACATTCTTGTAGAGCTACAATATAGAGTGTATTGGTTTATAAAATGTTGTAATATAAATTTTGATGATGCAGGAGTGCATTGAAAGTTGCAATTACAGGAGAGGTAAGGAATGACTCTTATTGAAATGCAGTGATATATAAGGAAAAGAACAAAGCTTTCCATGATAAGATGATATCGAGGAAAAGTTTTGTTATGGGTCAAAAAGTGCTCCTCTATCCAGACTTGAATTATTCCCAGGTAAGTTGCGTTTCTATTGAGTTGGTCTTTTGTGGTATCTCATGTCTTTCTATCTGGTGCAGTGGAGATATGGAGTTTGAAAATAGAAAAGACATTTAAAGTGAATGGTCATTACTTGAAGCCATACTATAAAGGCTTCCAACAGGAGAATGTGGAAGTAGTGATGCTTGAAGATGCAAATGGTATCACTTGAAGAGTAGAACATAGAGTCGAGCCAACAACATTAAACAAAGGCACTACTTGGGAGGCAACCTAACGGAAGTTTGATCCTTTTCACTTACATTTTCACATTTATTATTATTTTTTGAATGCTCTATTTCTTACATTTGATGTTACATTGGGGCCAATGTAAGTTTTAAGTGTGGGGGTGGGGCTCTTAGTTATATTGTGCGTTTTTAACCTTGTTTATTACTTATGTGTTTTTCTTAGGTGTTTTTAGAACAAAAATCAAACAAACAAGCAAACATTTTCTCTTTTTTCTATTACTTTTAGGACTATATAGTAATAATCAGATAGTAGAATTAACCAGATAAATTCATGGCAACTTGAGCATGTAATTTTACTCTTGTGATTGGTCAATGTATATTACCTTTAGAAGAGCAGTGATTAATAGGTAGACATAAGCCAGTAAGATTTCGAGTCTTTTTAAACTGACACGTCCATATCAGTCTCATTGTCTTTTGATCATATGTGACCTTCTTGATATGTACATCTTGAATTTGCATTGATTTTCTATTCAATGCCAAATTTTGATCGCATGCATTAACATGAAAATGATATAGGCATTCTTTGTTTTACAAGCTACATTAGCCAAATAACCCACCCATTAATATGAATTTTCATTTTGTTTAGCCCCCTTAAGCTTTATTAGCCTATAGTGCACAAAAGTACAAGTGTGGAGGTGTGCATATATGCGACTTAGTTATAATTGCTAGAATTCGATTTCATCTCCTATTAATGAATTCCATTGTTGATGTAGTTCTTTCAATATTTGTATATGCAAAAAAGGAAAAATAAAAGAAAAGGAAAAGAATAATAGTATTTAAATAAATTTATCTAGGAGGAAATTCATTTTTTTTGCAAAGTAATCCATGTTAATTTTTTCTCCTAAAGTTATATGGAATGGGTGATTTAAGTATGATGTAAATGAGGGAGATGTTACTTTGAAGGATCACTCCTTATGGTTATAATGAATTGTTTACCCTTAATTTCTGTGAGTGATTCCATCTAATTCCTTATGCGTCATATGATATATGTATGAAGGATTGAATCTAGGTTGTGAAACAGAATTTTTGTATTCGTCATAGCTGATGGTACCCAATTTTGAGTGAATGTTAAGTTTTACACTTGATACTCTATTGAGTGTTTTTATGCTTCATTAACTTTGATGGATTTTGTACTATACCATCCAAATACCTCTCACCTTAACCTTTGCCCACATTACAACCTAAAAAGTCCTTTGATTCATGATTATGAATGTGAATCTTAGTGGTGGAGAATTGAAATTATATGCCAAGTCGTGGAATGTCTTGATCATGAATGGTATTTGAGTGTACTGTAGATCTATATTATTTAAGCACATTTTGTCAAAGTTTACCCCTATATTGTTCAGTTTTTGAAGGAAATGTTGTTGATTGATCATGAGTAAAAGCATTTTAATGTTAAGTTATTGTTATAGTTTTAAAAATTATTCCTATTTTCTCATGACTATCTATTCTTAGGAAATATGGAAAAAGGGGGAGTGTGTTGGTTTATGATTATGATTTTTTGTTTTACTAGAGGACGGTCAAAATCTAAGTGTGGGGGAACTTGATGAGTGCTTGATTGATTATATATTTACTCCCTAACATGAAGTGCTTAGGATACTCATTTTTTCATATTTGGTTCTAGGTACAAGTTGGAAGCATAAGAACTAAAATGAGCTAAAAGCACATCCTTGGAGCCATCTTCTTAATGTTCAACTTTATTTGCCTTTGTGAAATAAGAACAAGATGAATTAGGGTGAAGATGAGACAAGAAAATGAAAGAAATAAAGTTATTGCAACTTACATGGTCGTGCATGAGACCGTGTAACTCACTGGAAGCATATAGGAGCGTAAAAATGTAGTTTTAGCATAACCTGCAACCTACACGGTTGTGTAAATACATACACAGCTATGTAAGCGAGATACACTACTATGTATCATGCCTTGTATCTCACCTAGGCCATGTATATTCACGAATTGGGAAATTTTTGATATATACAGTTGGATACACAGTCATTTATCCAATTGTGTATTGCCCAGAACCCTAATTTTTGCTACAAATAGGCATTCAAGGGGCCAAAGAAGGTATGAATCATTTTAGTAGCATAAAAATGGGCAAAATACATACCTTTTTGAGATCCAAGTAGAGTTAGCCTTCTTCCTTTCGGTTCTAAGGAAAAATTAAGGTCGAAGATCACATTTGAGCATCCCTTCATCTTGTATTGTTGATTCTCTCTCTAGAAATTATTTATGTTATTCTTTGCTTATTGTGTTTGGATATTAATGTAAGAATGATTTAAATTCTTTCAATATATCATTTATGTATGAACTCATTGTAGAATTTAGAATATAATATGTAATAATTGTATTTTTAATTCATTTGTGGTAAACTAATGGTGGTGAATCATTAAGGATAACATAACATAGGTTAAATGACCCAAGCTTGTGTGATTATTTACTAGATTAATCTATTTTCTAGGTTATTTGATAGCTAGGTTTAATTAAAGAGCTTATTTTGATTAAAGACAACCTAAAGAAAAACTGGGGTTAACAGAGCTTATTGTTAACTTAGGATTGATAGTTTCTACGAAAGGTATAAGAACAACAAGATGAATAAGTATGCTTATTTTTGTGTAAGTCAAGATTGAACCGAGAACCAAATTCTATCTCATTCATCAATCTTATCATTTTCTTACTGTGTGATTCAAATTACTTTCAATAGTTTAAATTTACGTTATGTAGTTTATCAATTCCAACCAAAACCACCCATTTCCTAAACACCGATTCTTTTCATTATAAAAGCTACACATACAATCCTTGCGAATACGATCCTTACTCACCGCCATTATAAACTTTAATGTGCATACTTAAGTTTTATTTTCTAGTGTGTTCGACAAGCATCAATAAACCATGGAGCTATATTTAGATTCCATTACATATACATTGCATTGAGAATCTATAATATTTGTTTTATAAAAGAAAAATTTGCTCCTTTGTCATGCAAATACAACTTCTATAAAAACATTAATGAGTTGTCTAGACACTTTTAGCTTGGTGTCAAGTCTCTCAATTAATAGATCCAAGAGTTACCTCTTTGTTTCGTCTAATACTCAATCTATAGCCATCATTATTTCCTCCATTATTAAGCTTGGTGTCAAGTCTCTCAGTTAATAGATCCAAGAGTAGGCACCAGATCACCTGTGCTATTAACGCTGGCCCTACTATGTGCCAAATTTAAAACGTCGACGTTCTAACTCGTTTTACTTAAACCAAACGTCAATTCCTCAGCTTATTTCGCTTGAGCCAAGCCGATTCCTTGCCTTTCTTTCATTTTGCTTCCCGCCTTAACTCCTTCCTTTCCCTGTTAATTCGCGGAAAACCTCCGTCCTAGATCGAGCTTTGGGATTCTTAAACGCTAAGGTATGCTCTGCGACTCTCTCGCTTTCTTTTCTTCCACTCTCTCGCATACTTTCTTGTGCGCTTGCTCTTTTTCTCTGGCCATTTTGGAGTGCTTCTCTCTACACAAAAACATAGAGACAGTGATTGTCCGAGTACCCCCCAAAGAAAGAGCTTTAGAGGTAGAGAGAGATGAGAACTCCCTTGTCTGGTTTTATTTTGTGGGTTTGATTTCTTGGAGGAACTAACTCTGTTGGTGAGAGATGGAGATTATGTACTACCAGTTCACCAAGTCCCCGTATCAGGACTCTCTCAAAGTCTTGGAGGC
>JAOQMR010000002.1:18042334-18053707 GCA_027563865.1 Erythroxylum pelleterianum
CTGGAAAGCTGGATTGTTTTCAGCTACGATATCTAATGCTCTAGTTAGATCTTCCGGAGACAATCTTGCCCTCTTCTCCAACAATTTCTGCACTCCTTTCATTCATATTTTTATTGATCTTTCAACTCAAAAATCATTTTAAAACACTCTTATGATATATTAATCATCAAATATGTAAAAACCACAAATCCATATTTTCATCTTAAACTCACGGTGTTCATGAAAATAATCATCTTCTCATGATCATGTAATGACAAATATATTACCAAAGTTGATTCATATTTCTGCCACTCATAAGGATTTACATAATACTTACTTGATAAAACTCCAAGTTTTTCAAAATCTCAAGAAGCCCTAACTCTTCTTACATCCAAAGAAAGCCACGAAGAAGAAGAAGAAGCTTCAAGAAGAAAGCCACGAAGAAGATATTTTTAAGACAAGACAAAACAATGGCTTTGTCTTTCAAAGTTAAAGGAAACATAGGCTTAGGATTTGGACAATTGTCCAATTCCTAAGACTTTAACTAGTTTCTCATTTAATTAGTTCAATTATCTCTAAATCTTAATCCAAATGTCTCCCAATTTCCAATATCATTTTCTGACAAATTCTAAAATCATCTCCAAATTTTCAAATTCATTTTCTCAATAATTTCTAAAACCATTTTTAGCAATTCTCCAATATCATTTGTTTCTTATTTCTATTTCCTTTCATCAATTTACTGGCCAAGTGGCATTTTTCCTAGTTTAATAATATGCAACATTTTTGGAAATTATTCATAAAATTCACAAAAATTCAAAATCACTAAACACACTTTCCAATTAAAATTTTAATACACATAAACCACAATTCTCAATAAAATCACCTTTCACATATATAAGTCAATTATACCCGAATGTCAATGAATGCATGTACAGTCATTTTAATGTGTGCAAAAATTCAAATTCACGTGCGTATATGCTAACAATATGCACTAGCATAAAAAATGCATTTTTCTTAATCTCTTATTGATCTCACATGTATCATATTTTTGGGTTTTAACTCTTAATATGAGACCAAGATGTTACATATAGCTTCAAACAAAGTAGTATCAGAGCTTTGTTGAAATGACGACCAAAACTAATATCACCTTCCAATACCCACAACTCATCAAAACAAACTATGATCAATGGGCACTACATACAAAGGCCATAATTAGGTGTTATGGCTTATGGGACCTTGTTGAGAAGGGATTTCATGATCTCAAAGAAGCCTGCCAGTGAGAAAAGAAGAGCTATCAAAGTGCACTCTCAATTATTCATCAAGGGATAGATGATGACATGTTCGAGAAGATAGCCAGTACAATAAGAGCAAAGGATGTCTGGAAAAATCTAAAGGCTTTTGTGGTCAGGAAGGGGTAGCTTCAAAATTTGAAAGTGAACTTTGAGAAAATTTTGATGAATGAGAATAAGTCCATAACATATTATTGTACTCATATATTAGTGGTGGTGAATCCAATGAAGCGACTTGATGAAAAGATGGAAGATGTAGGTGTCATAAAGAAGATTTTGCACTCTCTCAACTTGAAGTTCAATCATATGTTAGTGACGATTGAAGAATCGAAGGACATAGAGTCCACGATTATCAACGATTTGAATGGATTGTTCTAAACTCATGAAGAAAGAATGAAGAGAAACCAATGAGAACCAATGGAGAAAGTTTTGCAAACAAAATTTTCCTTTAATTATAAATAAAATAACAAAAGAGGAAGAGGTTGAGGTAGCTGTAGAGACTAAGGTTATCAAAGAGGCAGTGGTCACGATAAAAAAAAAGCAAGCAAAATTCAAATCATGAAGGTGGAAACAAGAGTTTTCAAAGAGGCCATGATGAGGAAGAAATAATACTTAGAGAAAGGATAAATGCCACGTAAAATGCTACATAATGGTCATTATTTTTAGGAATGTCAAACTAAGAGTTGTGATGAGGAGATGAACTTTATTAAGCATAAAGAGGTGGAAGGTAATACTCTTTTGTTTTCTCAAAAGGAAGGCTTCGTAGAAAAGGACATCATGTGATATCTCAATAATAACACAAGCAACCATATGATAGGAGACAGGAGCAAATTTGCAGAGTTAGATACAAAAAGTGACCAGGAATGTTTGTTTTAGATATGAAACAAAGGTAGATATTAAGAGAAAGGATCAGAGATTTTGGCCACAAAAGACCGAGACTACAAACTTCTCTACAATGTCTACTACATCCCAAAAATGAAGAGCAATATTTTGAGCATCAGGAAACTTTTAAAGAGCAGGCATAAAGTAAAATGGAGAACAATTATTTGTAACTTCAAAATCAAGATGATAAACGTGTTGCTAAAGTTTCTATGACAAAGAACCGAATATTCATATTAAATGTGAAAAAATAAAGGCGAAGTGTTTACAAGCTTGTGTTAAGGATCCTTCATGGATTTGGCATATGAGATTTCTCAACTTTGAAGGGTTGAAAATACTAGAAGCAAAAAATATGGTGAAAGGAGTTCCCAAAATCAACCACCCAAATCAGTTATGTAAGGCATGCTTACTCGAAACACATGCAAGAAAGAGCTTTGATAAGTGTAAATTGTATCATGTTTTAAGGTATAGTTTGATATGTGTTTAGCCGTTAATTCGATCATTTAGTATATATTTAGGTTAGAATTGTGTTAGTTTGTTAACTTATTTGTGTTTTAAGTGTTTTATGTGTTAGTACAAGTTTTTGAGCATAAATATTATGTTTTTGAGTACCTAGATGTGTTTGCTAGTGTTTCAGGGTCAATATCAACGAACGGAGGAGTTTTGGAGGTAACTCGAGTCATAACACAGGCCCATGATCGTGATAGAAGCTCCAGGAATGGCCCACGATCATGGTATGCTCAGATGTGATGATCATGGCCTGTGTTGGGCAGATGCCCAGACACTTACAAACTTCACATTTCGAGGGACTTTTTGGACCTTTTGGACTACGGAAAAATCCTAGGGTTACTTAAAACAAAAAAAGAATATTTAAAGAACAACAAGGGAAGAGAAAAGAGAGCCTTTTCTTGTAGCCACACTTGAAACCCTAAAGAGAGAATACCGGGAGAGAGAAAGAAGAAGAAGGAAGAGGAAGGCGAAGCTGACTCGACGTACTTCCCAGATTAGGAGGTTTTCTGACGTCGTTACCTTCCAAAATCTATTCCAAGTCGTTATTTCCTTTTCATTTCAATTTTATTTATATATAGAATTGAGATGGATAGTATGGTGATATGATTTGGATTATTGATGTTCTTCTAAACTCTCATTCAGGATTTTATTTTGATTTAATGTTATCTGAGTTGATTTTGTGTTATTTGAATTAGGTATTGTGATTTGTTACATTTCTTGCATAATTTGGTAATAAACTGAAGGGTGAACCCAATAAAAAAAGATTGCATCGGATTAATGAGAGTTAGGCAATTCAATAGAACCTGTATCAAATCAGATTGGTAATTATGCCAAGAGATATCTCATGTAAGACCCAATAATTTATTAGAGAGCTTTAGATCTAATTAGGATTGTGAGCCTTTCGTTAATTGAGAGATTTCAAATTTCATAATCCAATTAGGGTTTAATGGTTATAACTCGATAGAGAATAATCAGCCTTAGGATCATCTAGAACTGACGTCCTATGAACACATAATTGACTAGGTTAACATTAATGATAGGTAAAATCTCCTTTCTCATAACTTGGTTAATTTCTCTTGATTGATTTCCATTATATTTTTGCATTGCTAAAAATTTATTTCTTTTTATGTTAATTTTTGAATTACAACTCTTGCCAATCAATTTCCCGAATTTACTTGTCTTGTGAAACTTTATTTCTATTATTTCAATTTTCGCAGCCTTAGATAACATAGAATTAGATTAGTCCCCATCCTTGTGGGATCGACACCTCTTATACTACAGTCACGACCTGTGCACTTGTAGTATTTAAGGGCTTATAAATTAAAGCTCGACAAGATCAAGTTTTTGGCACCATTGTCGGGGAGGGTGAAGAATAGTTTAGTTCTCTTAGTCTAAGGCGTTCTAGTTAGTTTAAAGTTTTTATGTTCTTCCCATTTTTTATGTGTCTCTGTGTTTTTACATAAACATAAAGAGTTACAAGAAGTTCAAGTCACATAATTGAAACTGTAAAGCTTGACATCACTCACCTAAAATGTTCAATTAGAAGAGCTCTGCGTGATGAAGAAGAAATTGTAAAAGAAACAATGGCTGAGGAGTTTTAACGAGATTTGGATCAAGGAGCGAACCAAGGGCATCAACTGAGAACCCTTGTGGACTTCATGAGACTGGGCTTCAATATGACTAATCAAGGTGAACCTAGCCCACCCGTGCAAGCAGTCAATTTCCTTGAAATCTGTGATACCTTTCATTATCATTAGATGGCAGAGAATGTTGTAAGAATGAGCCTATTCCCTTTTACCTTAAGGGATAGAGCAAAATTTTGGTACCATTCCCTCAACTCGATTAATGTCACCACTTGAGACCAATTAGTTTGTGCCTTCTTAGGTAAGTACTTTTAGTAGGGGGATGGGGAATTGGTTTATGAAGAGTGAGAATGATACAAAGACTTGCAAAGAAAATGTCCTAACCATAACTTACCTACAGAATTTCTTTTATAAACGATCTATAACTGAGTAACCCTACACACAAGAGGCATAATTGATGCAAATTCAGGAGGATCACTTATGAGGAAGATAGTAGATGAAGCAGAAAAGTTCGATGGAATCCATACTAAACAATAAAGTACATCTAATATAATAAATCAATCAATACAAAATTTCAAGTGTTCACATAAAATTAAAGGATAATAATTAAGCACAATCATGGAGTCACTACAAAAAAGTACTCTAGGGGCACATCTTCCTCATCAATTGGTTGCCCAGGAACAATTATTGGAACAGGCTGGGGTCCTAACTCAATTTGATAAACTTTTTACATTTCGTTAGCTACAACTTGAGCCAATGAATCCTACGGTGAAACGTAAATGATATGGAAAATCTTGACATTGCAATTTGGAATAATTTTCATTTAAAAGGAAAACCTGATGATCCTCAAAAGAAGAATTAAAGGAGCATCCATGAGGTTCAACTTCTACTACTGGAATAATTGAAGGTTTCGATATCTATCAATAATAACATAGAATTAAGACATAAAAATGAAAAATAATATACAACTAAAGAATCAGTAGAAATGTGGTGGTGTTGGGTAAATAAGGACCTCATCTAAAGATGCGTCAATAAAAGATAAACACAAAACCAAGAACAACTAACATAACTTATTAGAAACGGTTACCTTGCTACTCTTTTCATTAGGTTCACCTGCGAGCACCAATAAATAGAGACTGAAGTCCAGTTATGTATGAACCAATAAATAGAGACTGAAGTCCAGTTATGAATGAACTCAAAAATTTTGAAAAATTAAATTACGCCACGAATATTTTGATAAGTACCTTCCTTTTCCCATATATCAACCATGGTGGAGGTAGGGGCAGTTCCGTCCTAAGAAAATCAAGTATAAACAGAAACATTCAAATCACTAGTTTACTTTTAACATAAGCCAATTAACAACATAACTCATAAACCTCATCGTTTTTAGGTATAGGAAGTTTCTTGAACTTTCTTTGGTCGAACTTGTTAGCAGAAGAAGGTACCACTTAAACAAAAGGGTTCTTCTGTAACATGCTATCGCTTCGCAGTACCTTTTCTCTGTGTTTCTCAATCTTCCACCTCATAGAAAGATCTGGTTTATGATAAATATAGCAAAAATGAACTAAAAAATCCCAAAACACTAATAGAAGAAAAAGTTCTCAAAATTTTATAAGGAAACACCTTTGGATTTGTCAACGAAGAAGAGGGAATCATTAGAGATGTGGGAAAGAGAGCTGCTAGAGAGAGCATCCTTGTGGATTTTTCGAGAAAATCTTCTATTTCTTTGGTGCTTATATTTGCTCTCCATGCTTTCTTTCCCTTTCTTGAGCTTTTTACTTTCTTCCCCATCTCTCTCTCTTCTTGTTTCTCTACTTTCCCCGGCCGCCGAAAATCAAAATCTCCTTTCGCTAGTCTCACTGTATGCTGATGCTTAGTCGCTAAACCGCCCTCTCTCTTACGGTGTTTTGCTTATATTTGTTGAGGTCATTAATTAAACAAAAGGCAAACGCCAACAATGATGTTTTATTCAACAAAACGTCGAGGTTTCTATTTTGTGATGTTTTAATAAAAAAATGTCACAAAAGTGTTACAAATTCGCGATGTTTTCATAAAACATCATGGAAAATTCGAACTTTTCTTGACATTTTTTAAACTTCACGAAAAGTCTTCACATTCAACGACATTTTATCAATAAAACGTCGCGGACTGTGTTATTTTCTTGTAGTGACATCATCAAATAAAATTTAATGCAAAGAAATTTTAAAAAATAGTTTTTAGTAAATTTACTAACGAAAAAAAATCGTCGGTAAAATCTATCAATTAACCGATGAAAAACAAATAACCATCGGTAATGACAATATGAATTTACCGACGGAATAACCAAATCTGTAAGTAATTATTCTAGCAGAAAAATCTTCTCTGTCGGTAAATTTACTGACCAAAGGCAACACAGAATAACTTTCGGTATATTCACCGACGGTACACAAAATTTATGTCGGTAAAGTTGCGACGGACATTAAATTATTACCTACGGCTGTATCTTTGATGCCTTGGTTCATCGGTAAATTCCGTCGAACCAATAATTTCATATTTTAATAACTTTAGGTTCATGATCTTTTTTAATTTATGGAAAATGACAGCTAGATAAATGAATTTTTGCTTTGATTTAAAGGAACTGCACAAGCTTGTCGATGGAGAGGGTGCATAGGAACGGTCTTTATTTTATGTGACGATGTATTAGGCTTTTGTAGTTTTTCACATAGATTAAAAAAGAAAGAAATTTATTGAAGTGCACACCTATATGGAACTAAATAATATATAAATCACACATTTTGAATATTTTTATAATATATTTTAAAATTTTATAAATATTGATTGAGCTCTTAAAAATATAATATAAAGTTTAAAACTTAATTTTTACTTGTTAATAAAATATTTTTAAATTTTGGTCAAGATATGATCAATCACTTAATTAACCAGATAAATCATATTGTGATTTTAAAATAATTTAATTGAATTTTTATTAAATATATTTAATAGTTAAATAAAAATATTTAATAAGAGAATTATTAATTTTAGGAGTCTAATGTGCAAAACTAAATTATATATCCTTTTGTAGAACTATAATGAAAATTTTGCCGAGTGATAAATTTATGGTTTTAAAAGTTTGTTTTTAAAATTTGCTTAATAGTATAAAAAGTATATGCAGGATATTATGCCCTTACCCCCCCCCCCCCCAAATCCAACTACTACGAGGAGCAGTATTACATATATACACATATATAGAGGGAGAGAGAGTGCCGAAATAAAGAGTTAAAAGGCTTACTGTGATTTGAGCTTTTATTTCTTCTATTGACAACAAAGTGTTGCCATTATCTCCCTTCAATGCAATGAATATATCAAGTAAGTCCTCTTCTTAGTCTTTCATGCCATTCCTCAATTGTTGAATCCTTCCATTATATGATCATGATATTTGTTTACAATGTCAGTATTCTCCTTCTAACACCTTCTCATTATCTTCCAAATCGAGCCTGTTAAGGATGGCATAAAATCAGAGATGCAAAACGAGAAAGCATTAGAAAAGGATGGTGAAAAGTGCATCAATATGCTCTTTTCCTTCTATGCCAGCTCCACCATCCATCATTCCCTTCCCGAAATTCCTCTTGTTGAATACTATCTTTCTAATCACATTCCCACAGTAGTGTTGTGTAGCCAGTTTTACATTTACGAGGCCACCTTTTTCTGGTTGTTTTGCATTGATTATACAAATAAGAAATACAAAGGAAATCACTGGCATTATTGGTTTCAGATTATACATCCCTCCTTTCAAATATCTGGGAGTGCCAATTACAACAACCAAGCCCAAATTTTCTAATTTCTTTCCTTTGATCGGTAAGATTAAGGAAAAGATCAATGCTTGACAAAATCAGTTTCTATCAATAGCAGCGAGGATGACTCTCATCACTTCATTATTGAATAGTTTGCATATTCATTGGCCTGCACATGTTATTTTGCCTGAGTGGGTTAACAAGGAGATTGATAGAATTCTTAAAGTGTTCTTGTGGTAAGGAAAAACAGAAAATGGTAAGAAGGCCAAGGTAAAATGGAGTGACATTACTCTAACAAAGAAGCGAGAACTCAGAATTATCTTAATTTCACAAATGCAAAAGGTTATTTTATGCAAAAGAATATAGTGACTTTTCAATGACAAAAAAATAGTATGGATCAAGTGGGTAAATGAATATAATCTTTAGGATCGGAGTTTATGGCAACTTGGAAATTCTAGAGAATATTCCTAGACTTTCAACTACATTCTTAACTTGAGGAGCTTGGTCTATCCGTACATTAAGCATCAATTGGGGAGTGGTGCAAGCATTTGGTTTTGGTTCGATAATTGATCGTCGTATAGTCTACTTATTCAGAGAGAAGTATTAGCACCACTCAGAAACTGTATCCCATTGAATGCGAGAGTCTCTTCACTTATCCATAATGGAGAATGGGGTGGCAATTTTAGAGGTTTCTCTTTACTTTCAGAATACTTGCCTCTTATTCCTGATGCAATGGGAGAGGACAATATCATTTGACTGAACGAGTTCCTTAGTTTGGTATTATTTGGAGACAATCTTTAAACTTGAAAGCTTCCATTTTCACTTAGTTAGTAATTAAAAATCGACTCAGAACCAAGGATAGGTGGTTTGGGAATTGTAAACTTACAGCGGAAAGTAAGAATCATTTATTTTTTGAAAGTAGCTACACTCAGGCAATCTAGAGCAGGATGATGAGTATACTACAACTACCTAGGTTTACGTTTGAATGGAGAGAGACACTTAACATGATTATTGTCAGGACCAAGCTAGGAGAACCAAATGAAACACTTACTAAAATAACTTTTACTACCACCATCTACTCCATTTGGAGAGAGAGAAACAAGAGATTATATAAGAAAATCGAAGAAGAAAAATATCAAATCATGAAACTGGTAAGTCAATTAAAATGCATATATTTTGGACTATTTTGGACTTAATTTTGATTGATTTGTGAAATTGGTATCCAAAAATAGATGGAATTATTTTATAAATGTTCACAGATGGTCTTCAATACCATAAAGACGAGAAAAGATCAAAAAGAGGAAAAAGATGGCAAGAAATCTGAAATTTCCAGATTGGCCGAAATTCAGAGATTAGGTGTGGGCACGCCTAAGGATGGAAATTGAAATCTGCAGATTTTCCAGAATTCGTTTCCAATTAAAACACAACCGTCCAATATCTTCTTACCCTCTTTTCAAGAAGTCTCCTATTAAAATTAGAAGACCACCTAATCTGGACAAAATCAAATCAAGATAATGGAGAGATTCACTTCAAAGAGGGAACTTATGGTGTTACCGCATAGATATTTATGGATGTTAGGGTTAGAAAAAAGGGGAATCGTATTCTCTTCTCTTGGGCTGCCGCACCCTCTATTTCTTTGTTTTCTGTGAAAATTCAAGTAGTATTTTTGTAGGTTTCTGGATTGGTGGCTGCCGCATCTTCCTATTTGGCCGAATTTTCTGATTTACGATTTCTGCACAATTTCAAGTAGTGGTATCGTAGGTTTTGGGGGACCTTTGGCTAATTCAATTTTCTGGTTTCTTGTCTTTAAGTTTCTGCACAATTTCACTTGTTATTTTCATAGTTATGGAGACTGTTTCCTTTGTTATTTCTTCTGATTTTAATTCAAGTATGAGTAGCTAAATTTTCTTATCTTGGTTGAGGGATCCAAGTTACATGTTATTATTGTGAGATTTTTTGGATATTTTTCATATTGTTAATGAACATTGGATAATTTCAGATTTGTCTTTTTCAATTGGATTTGTTAGTTTCTAGGTGCGCAACTAGAGATTAATTGGTTCAATCGCTAGGTTAACAAAATCTGACGTTTAATTTTGGTAACCATAAGTAGCAATTAGGATTAACCCCTCTATGTTAGAGTCGGAAAATTTTAAGAAAATATCCGCTTGATTGATTTCATGTCGTACATGTTTATCACTTGTCATTGATTCTCGATTCTTAATGCTATTATTCAATTTAATCTATGATTGTATCTAGATTATTGTTTAATAAGATTGCTAGGATACATGTTTCTAGTCAATACACTTAAGAGAAAATTCCTTCAATGAATGTTGATTAATAATTACAATTTTTGTCGAGGATTCATAATAGCATGATAACATCGGTGACCGAAACTAAGGTATTTTTCCTATTGAATTTTCAGATTTAATCACTGTTTCAATTTGCGATTTTTCTTTTGATTTTCATTATCATTGCTGTGAATAACAAACCCCCTTTATTATTTTCGTTTTTTGTGCCGTTTGAATTCGTAATTTCCACAATCGTAAAATTCCTCGTGGGAACGATATCCGCTTACCGCTACTACATTAATTTGTTTTAACGGGAGTGAATTATTTTATATTTGGTTGCAGGCGACAGTATCACCAAATTTTGATGAAACACATCTTCAATTGGGTTCGAGCTGCATTCATAGCTCACAACAAACATAGTGCACTTAGTAATGAGTTGAAAAAACAACTAGAAGCTGTAATTCATGGTTGATCTTTTTAGCTCTCCATAGACACCTTAGTATGTACTGATTGAAGCCTGACAATGTGACTTATTGTAATGGTGTGATGGTTTTTGATATGATTAATATAATTTTTTCCCTCAGTATGTACTAATTAAAGTTTGGTAATGTGACTCATTGTAATGGTGTGATAACTTTTGCTATGATTAATATAATTTATTTCTTTTTTAGAAAACAAGATTATCGGCCTCTTCAAAGTCTTTTCCCATAAAATTTGCAAGCCCACCCAACTTTTCCTCTCCCATGGCCTTCCTTTTGATTGTTTTAGATATTTCCTGTTGTATGAAGGAGGCTAGGCTTTATAGAATTTGGCCACTCCTTTTAGTATACTTACTAGGTTCTTGTTGTATATCCGCAGGAGAGTCGCTAATCATGGCTAGGTTGCCCTTGCTCTTCTGGCCAGTCAGTTCCTTGTACCAGTCAGTCACACCATGGATCTTGAAGCAAGTCTTTATGGTATTGTTGGACCCCAAACCTGTTTTAATTATTTTTGAAGCATGTTTTAAATTTTGAAGTCTTATTGGATCGGTAATTGAATTTGAATTAAGCTAAGGTTTCGAATTTAATTTAAATAT